>JAOXYA010143700.1:0-10055 GCA_028565675.1 Sorex palustris | reverse complement strand
TTCACCAGAGTACTTTCCCACTACCAATGGTCTCAGTTTCCCTTTCCCCCCACCCCCCATCCCACCACCTGCCGCTATAGCAGGCCTCTCTCTCTCTTTCTCTCTCTCTTCCCACCCCCCCACCTCCCTCTCCCTTCCTGCCTCCCCTTGGGCCTTATTGTTGCAATACAGATAATGAAAGGTGGTCAGGTTGTCAGGTCTATCCCTTTCCCCGTGCCCTTCACCCACACACACTCCTGTAACAAGCTTCCAACCATTCCCCTGCCCTCCCAGCCCGTGTTTACCCTCACCTTGGCTATTAGTCTCATACTATATATATTTTACATCCCACAAATGAATGCATTCTATACCTGTCCCTCTCCTTCTGACTCATTTCACTCAACACAGTCCTCTCCACTTTTATTTCCACGGACAGAAGAGGAAACAGGCCTAGAGAAGAAGCCTGACCAAAGTAAACCAGCCCCTCCTGGTCCAAGTCAGGACGCAAGGAGAGCAGCCAAACTCCGCGGTGCCAGCCCCTGAGCCTCCAATCCTACTTCCTCCGCGTTCAGTACTCAAGACACCTCTTCCCACGATGGGCCCAGGGCCGGCTGCTCTCAAGGTCTCCGCACACTTGCTAAGGAGTCTCCCGTCATCCCGTCAGAAGCCACCAAGGAAGGAGCTGTTGGTTCTTCCCTCCTCGCCCCTCCCCCTGCGGCCAGCCCTCCCTGCACCCGGGAGGCCGACGAGGGCCACTCCTTGGGCCCCAAGTCCCATGGCTCAGGTAGACGCCACCAGCACCGGGTGGGCTTGATCCCCAAGCCCAGCCCCATCCTGCACGGCGGCAGCGGAGGAGGGAGCCCACCCTG
Source organism: Sorex palustris (assembly GCA_028565675.1). NCBI lineage: Eukaryota > Metazoa > Chordata > Mammalia > Eulipotyphla > Soricidae > Sorex > Sorex palustris. The sequence goes on along the minus strand of JAOXYA010143700.1, from coordinate 9,207 downwards.
CAGCACTGGTCTCCTCGCAGATCTCTCTGACATTTGCTGTTCTCTGTCATCCATTTCCTGCTGGGATCCTAATCTAGGAAAATACAATAAATGTCATCAACAATTTCACTGCATAATTTGACATGGTTAAGACAAAGGCTTTCTCTCTTTCTCTTTCGGAAGAAAGATCCAAAGTCAACAATGTAGCCTGATTATTCATGTGAATTATCTACTTTCCTCTTTCTATTTCTGGACTCCGTAACATAAATCATGTTCGCTTAACATGATTTTTTCCTTTTTTTAAATTTTGTCTTCTCAAAATATACATCCTCTCCTACTATATAAATGACAATTCACGGCTGACCATGAAATAATGCCTGGCCTTCTCTTTAACAAACACTTTCCACATCCACAGAGCTAGGGTACTTTATGTTCAAATGTATTCTTAGTTAAGCATGACATGACTAAGGGCTGGTGCTCTTACAGTGCTGAAACAGTGTCGCTGCCTACAGGGACTTGGATTGGAAAGATGCCACCTCATGTTCATAGACTGCCTTACAGCTGAGAACACGTCTGGACCAGTAGAATTTCTCTCAAGGTGCTCCCAAGGGGACAGCCATCACTAAGGTGGGTAACGTTACTTGGGTGGAATCTTAACCAAAATCAGGCTCTCAGGCTCTCAAACGTCGCAGCTCCCATTTGGCCCTTCCCTCCCTCCAGACAGGACCGGGGTGGTGGGTCCCCAACTGTACCCCCACTGCCTTCTAATCCATTGAGATTTTCTCAGCTGTCCAGAGCCTATTTACAGCCCTCTGGCCCTCAGTCATTCCACCAGGAAAAGAAACGCTTTCAATTCTGCCCACCTCTGATGCCTCCTCCCTTGCCAAGTTGGTTCCTTTGCTCATTTACCTCCTCTAACCTGAATCTCCTCCGAAACTTCTTTCTTCTCCTTTGTGAAGGTCAGTAACAAATTATTTCTACGAAAGTTAACAGCCTCGTTCTCTATCCCTCCCCACTGCTGAAAAACAGTGACTGGCCTGAACTCTTCCCCTGCCGTGTCACAGGGAGTCTCATTTCTCATTTCCAATGGCTCCTTTTCCTCTTCATCCTCTTCGCACTCATAGGTGGGAAGCACAGGATATTCTTACAGTCCTCTTCTCAGACTCCTTTTCTACCCTATGTAGGGCAATTCTCCATCCCCCCATTCAAGGAACTGATGACTGCCAAGCCTCTGATCTTTCATCCCATTTCTTCCTCCTTTCAGAGACTGCCTTTATAAATGCCAATACAATGTCTTGGGTAAGTTATCCGAGCTGTACCTCAAAATTAAAAAGCCAACCATCATTCTGTCCATTTTATCGGCTGCCTTACTCTCCGCCACCTGGTACAACAGGTGCACTGGTGGCTAAAGGTGAAACCCCGGAGTCACTGAGCTCCAATCCTCAGCCAGCACAGCTGCAATTCTCCCCACTCGCCTTCCTGGCACGCATCAGTTTCCCCACCACTACATTCCCCTCTTCACCAATACCTGACCTCCTGCCGAGGCTGCCACCCGCCCTGAGCTGTTATCAGGTCTGTGTCAAATTGGGCCCACATGGGGGGGGGGGCTGGATATGGAGTTGGCCAAGTGTCAGTCAAATCTTATCATTCACCTGTCAAAAAACTTCTGGGCTCTCATTTTCTCCAGAACAACCTTTCTTAGCCTGGCTTCCCAAGCCAACTGAATTTGACTTCAGTTATCTTTCCAGATAGATTACCCATGGCCGGTATCCAGGAATAACCTGTTGACTAATTCTAAATTTTAAACTTGCACAATTGGAATTAAAAAAAAAAATTACATGATATAAATACAACAATGTTTTTGTATGACAAAGTATAATTTAAATATAAAGTATACAACTAACTAGACCTGTCACCTTTCATGAAAATTTAACTCAAAATCAACCACGGGCCTAATATACAATGTACAACTCCTGGAAAATAACATAAGAGAAAAATCTTGATGACCTAGAGTTTGAAAACATTTTAGATATATCATGATCTATGAAAGAACTGATTAGCTGAACTTTATTGAATAAAATTTTTCTGCTGAAAAGAAAAAAAGACAAACCACTGACAGAAAAAAAATATTTGCAAAAAACATACCTGATAAAGGAATGTTATCTAAAATATACAAAAAACTGTTCAACTGTGAAAAAATTCACCAATTGAAAACCGGTCAAAGAGCTCAACAACTCACCAAAAGAGACAGGCAACAAACAGGCTTCTGAGAAGATATTTCACATCCTCTATTATCGAAATTCCAATTAAAACGACACACCTATCAGACTGGTCAAAATCCAGAACACAGACACCACCAGTATCTGCATCAGGATATGGGGCATCATGAACTTTCATTCACTGTGGATGGGAACGCAAAACGGTCAGTCACTTGGGAAGTCAGCTTGAAAGTTTCTTAAAAAACTAAACATGCTCTTCCCACTGAATCCAGCAGGCATATTCCTTGGTTATTTACTCAGAGATGTTGAAAACTTATGTCCACACAAAAATCTACAAATGTCTACCATCAGCTTTACTCAAAGTTGACAAAATTTGAAAACAACCGGAGTTTCTTCTACTGGGGGGATGGAAGTTTGGGGAACACCCTCAAGGTGGTTCTCAGGGGGTCTAGAGGCCTACTGGGTCTTGGGGTTGAATGCTAGACTAGATCAAGATCCAGTGCTGCTCAGAGGCCAGTGTCCACTTGGGTCACACCAGCACCTCTTAGGGGCTACACCTAGCAGTGGTGGGGTCATGGGATTGAGGATCGAACAGGAGATCAAGCCAGAGTTGGGCACATACAAGGCGAGCTCCCTAAGTCCTGTACAACCAGCCCAACCCCAAGACAGCTTTGACAGTGAATGGGCAAATGAATATGTGGACAGAAACCAAGGCTGCTCTTTTCTCTTTAATATCCCTTCTAATCTAAAAAAAAAAAAGTGACACGATCCTTAATATAAAATTGTATATAAAATTGGTAGACATATCACTAATAGTAAATCATACATTTATTTTTAAATAAAACCTCGTGACCTCCCCACATTCAGCTACATGGTCTCACATGTCATCACGACCCCCAGTTTAAGAAGTTAAGATATAGACATGGGAAGCCTGGTCAGTACTAACAGAGAAATGAACTAGCAAGCCACGAAAAGATATGGAGAAAACGTCAATGTATATTTTACTAACGAAAGAGGCCAATCTCAAAAGGCCACATATGATATGTGAGCCCAAGTATGTAACATTTCAGAAAAGGTAATAATATGGAGACAGTAAAATGACCAGTGGTGGCCAGGGAAGAAAATCCATGGGTCAATCTGGTGGGAGGGTGAAGGGTGGGGAGAGGGAGGGAGAGGTGTGTAAATCCCGTGTCTGATACTATGCTGGTCACACAAGTCTGGAAGCATTTGTCGAACCTCACAGGATGTACAACACCCAGTGAGCCCTAATGCAGACCCTGGGCTCTGGGGGAGAATGGTGTGTCAATGTGGGCTATCAACTGAGTGCACAGTCTAGTGGGGGAGAACTGCGTGGGGGAGGAAGAGTATGGGCAATCTTGATCTTCCACTCAACTTTGTGGTAACCACAACTGTAGCACTGTAGCACTGTCCTCCCATTGTTCATCGATTTGCTCGAGCGAGCACCAGTAACGACTCCATTGTGAGACTTCTTGTTACTGTTTTTGGCATATGGAATGTGCCTCGGGGAGCTTGCGAGGCTCTGTGGTGCAGGTGGGATACTCTCGGTAGCTTGCTAGGCTCTCTGAGAGGGATGAAGGAATCGAACCTGGGTTGGCTGTGTGCAAGGCAAGTGCCTTACCTGCTGTGCTATCGCTCCACCCACAGGGCAGAGCCTGGCAAGCTCCTGGTGGCATATTCGATATGCCAAAAACAGTAACTAACAATCTATAACTACTCTAAAAAAAAGTCTGTTACTACATATGCATAATCCACATGCATATATGACGATTTGGTCTTTCTATCTTAATCCTGGATTCTCTATTCTTTTCTATTGTCAGTCACTGAAGGAACTCTATCTCATTAAACATCTCATTTTTAGCATTTGACACACTGTCAGGGCATTAGCAGATGCTTATAAAATGTTTGTTGAGTGATTTAAAACAATGCAAACTAGGCTAATAGTTGATGGTGTCAATCAATTGACAGTATCAACACAAGATTTAACATCAAGATACCAACTTCCCAAAGAGCAGAGGAAATCATTTCCTCAATACAGAGTTAATGTATTAGTAAAGTTTTTTCACTTCTCTTAAGAAAAGAAGATAAATGGAATTATTTCAAAACTTACCACTGACAGTAGAAAGAAGTTTCTAACAGATTAATTTGATATTTTTCTGGCAAATCCTGTAAGAAGTCAATGCATTCAAAGAGACTCAGTATTAAAAATATTTCAGGAAATATTCTTTAATGGTCCTTCTTTATAAACCCTAAAACCTGAAGTGTCCCAAGAGGGCTCCACTAGTAAAACCCACCTTTATACACGTGTGTCCTATTTGCTACACAGGCAAACAGAGCTCATGAGGCAAGGTGCAACTCAAGGCTGGGCGTGCTCTTTCTTTTCACCAAAAGCAAATAACTCAGCACTGAATCAGATTAATGCCATTATAAATTAAAATACTACATTCTCTCCTGGGACTGGGCATGTAGAACAAATACCTGGATGGCAAAAACAGAACCTCATACAAAAATGTCTATGGGGACTAGCAGTAATTTACTTATTAAGATTCTCACAGGAAAATCTTTTATGAGATCTCATAGGCAAAACAATTAAAACTGGGGGTCAGTGACACCAAAACTCATAGACAGCAAAAGGAGGGCTGACTGCTTTTCTTTCACAACGAGTAAAAAATATAGTGTGTTTTGTTTGGTTGGGTTTTTTTTTTTGTTTGTTTGTTTTTAAGACGTCCTAACACTTGAAGGTATAAAGGTAGCCAGGAAATTAAGACATGTTTCATCAATAATGTAATTTCTGGGGCATCTCAAATCTAACTTAAAAAAATTTCCAGTAGGATTTTGCCTTGTATTCCATACCATAATTATGTTTCTCTTGATAAACTCAGGGCTGAAGAGATGGTACAGTGAGCTTGCCTTTCACACGGCCGGCCTGGGTTCGATCCCTGGCACCACATATGGAGCCCCCAGCACAGTAGCAATCCTACAGCACAGAGTCCGGACTAAGCCCCAAACACTGTCGGTGGGATCCCCACTACCTCTACTCCCAAAACAAGAAACTCCACTCACTGGATCTTTGGGAAAATTGATACTGGTGAGTTGCATTTATCCTGTTGCCGAGTAGGACCTGGCCCACCTGCCTGCCATACATACCTGCAGTCTACTTGGAAGGGGGAGACAGAGCAGGGATCAAGCTCAATCAAATTTAGGAGCAAAACAACAACATGAACGTGGAGTGATAAGGTAGCAGGCCCCTGGACAGGCAGACTGACCCAACACAGGGTCTGTGTGCCCATGTATTCCAGGCTGATCTGACACAGGTATAAGTCTTTTTGGTGAGGATAGACTGAGGATAAACTGGGCTGGAGGATGACTACTTCCTGGGGGTGAGGGAGGCGTGCAGACTGATCTGATTCCCTGGATGCGAGGTATAAAAGCAGAGAAGGCCCACAATATCCATGATCCTTATCACCCTACCCCCGTCAAGTGCCTTCAAGGAGGGGCACAAACCGCCTAGGGTCCTTCCACTGGGTGCTACTAGCCCGGCCCCCTGAGCTCACTCTTGGAAAGCAAAACAGGCCGAGCAACTCGGACATTGCTGGTCACTGCAACCCCAGCCAAGAATGCGGCCTACAAACACTCTCAGTACTCACAACTCTGTCTCACGGACTTTGAAACTGTTGTTAAAACAGAGTATATTCCTTGCATAAAAATATACTTCAGCAAAAGTAGATGAAGACATGTCTTGGAAATTAAATGTTCTTTATGAACAGTTCTTGATAAAAAAAAAAACTATTCAAGATCATTTAACGCATAGATACCCACTCATTTTAAAGACTGGACCTTGTAATATTTACATGTCTTGATACAATTTCCCCACTTGTCTTTATATGCTACTAAAATTAGTTCACTCAAGTGTTTTATTTGAAACTGAAAATCACTCAGAAATACTGTCTCACTAGCATCTGGTTTTGATTTCATGAGTATCTCTTCCCATTCAGGTCCATATTGTGTAGGCAGTAATGTCATTACTCAGAGTTTCCCCTGAATTGGTTTTCGATCACTTCACTTACTGGCTGAAAAATCTTGGTATTTTCTGAAGAATTAGGTGCAAATTCTTCATTCGGGTATGCTATAACAGGTCCCCATTTCAACTACTATCTCCAACCTAAACAGGTTTAGGTATGCTGGGCCTCTAAAATGCACTGAAAACACTCATTTTCACTTCGATTTACCTCTGTCTTTTTCCATTTTAATCTCCATTCATGAAAGTTCTTTCCTTTCTCTTTCCATATTCCTAGTCTTTGAGATTCTGTTAATTCTACCTTCTGCAATATATATTTAACCCTTTGAAATTTTTTATCTTCATCAGCATTTATTAATTGTATCACCGATTAGAATTGCATATTTTGTATCTACCTACCTACTGTCTTAAAGACAGAGACATTGTCATATGCATCCTTTGTATCTTAATAGGAATACCATTCATGTAAGAGAAAGAAAAGTAATGAATAATCAAGGAAGAGCAAAAATAACTGCGGTCCTTACAATCAATCAAGTTCTAAAACAAACATCACTACTTTACAGGAAGAGTAATTATAAAACCTTTGCCTTATAAGGTAAAAGCATTAATTTTCTAATGAATATAGATACCTTTAATCTCAACTTCAGTTTATTTCACAAAGATTCTTATTGGACTACATTTTCAGAAGAGTTAGAAAAACTATTAATTTTATTTTCTGATGAATGTATCACCTTTATCAGCTGAGGAAAGCCAGGAGCACCTAAATTTTTCATTTATGTATGGTTCTGGGGGGCACTGAGGAGACTCATTACTTAGATAAAATTCCACTGAGCTTGCTTAGAGTGACTATGACATACTCTGCAGACGTGGTGGGAAAAGATGACAGCAAGTGTCACTATTTCCACGCTCGGTGTGGCAAAACACCTCAGGCCTTGATCCCCACTTTACAGCTGAAGAACTCAAGGCCTAGAAAGGTTAAGTGACGCCATAGTCGCATTCAACAAACACAAAACTAGATGAGCTCTCAACAAACACTTTTAATAAATATCAACCTTTTACTTCCTTAAGAATATTCTATTACTATTACTCTTTTAATTTTCATGTTAAGACCATAAAATTCTTGCTAGGCAGAAATTAATCAAATACACCTTCTAAATCGAATTATTAAATTCCATTCATAATTATTTCCAGTTAAAATTTCCTTTGGGCACTTAATTTCTTTGAAAATGAAAGAAACCAATTAAGAAACAAATACACTGTGCTTCCCAAGTACACAAACTCTGCGATTCACCGATTCACCTGAAAGTCCCCGTCCCCACCGAGCTCCCTAACAAAGAGTCACCGCCACCCCGTGCACGTGCACACAGTCACCCCTGGGCACCTGCTAATTGGCTCCCTGGCAGCCTACTTCCTTCCTCGGGAAGCTACCAGGCAGGGGATGGAGAGGGGAGCGACATGGCTAGGAGAAAAGAAACGGAGAAAATACACCATGGTCATGCTGATGCTCTCAGGGTCTATAGAAACCACCTGTAAACTATTTCTTCAAAGCACATCTCAAAAGCTTTTACTGAGTTTTCTCGCTATTAAAGAAAATAATTGTCTTGTTACTCACTCCCTGGCTTATAAAATCCTCTTCTTGGTCAAGGTCCTGCACGAGGCCCTTCCTAGTGCTAGGAGACCGCTGCCTACCCGTTCACAGCCGACTCCATCCTCGGCAAGGTTCATGCAGCTCTGATTATGGGCCTCTCCCGAGCTCATACAGCTGAGAATTTAGTCCTCTCTAAGGGGCTCTCTAAGTCCTAATACACACGCATTTGTTACAGCAATTTTTAAAATGAAATGTGAAGGGATGGAGAAAATTCAAGGGTTAAGACACAAGCTTTGTTCACAGCTGACACCAGTTCAATCCCCATCACGAGATGCAACCCTGCAGCACAGGAGAACCGCTGGGTATGGTCTTGGAAGTCCCCAAGAGCCACGGGGGTAGCCAGGGTCAGCACTGCATCCTTGGATCCTTGCACCAAGCCACCTGATTGGATGAGGCGGCCAGGAGCCCAGTCTGTCCAGAAACAAAACTGAACTTGAACTCAGTTTTACTCAAAAAACTGGTTTGTTAGATCTTTAGCAGGAAGATTTATGTCGTTTCTAAAATATATGAAGTAAATTAAAGTTTTATACACAACATAATAACGACTCATGAATATGTTTGCATGTTATAGAATATATGACATACAATACTGTTTTATTTTAGTGTATCCAAGAAGAGTAAGTTTTCCTTAAAATGATAGTTTGAGTACAGTGGCGGAGAGATGAGTGTTGGAATACTGACAGAAGCCCAGTCATGAACTTTGTTAACTGGGTTATTTGGTCTTTCTATCTTAATCCTGGATTCCCAATCCCTCTCTACTGTAAGCCATTAAAAGAACTGTATCTCATTAAACAACCTCAGTTTTAGTATGTGCCACTGTCAAGGTATTAGAAGATGCTTATTAAATGTTTGTTGAGAATATTAATAACCAGTGTTTTATATCAATAAAAACTAGGCTTACAATAGTTGATGGTGTCAAACAATGGACAGTATCGATACAAGATATCAAGTTCATGGTGACTCAATTAAAATATTAATTAAAAAATATTAAGTTTAAGACAAATGTCAATTATCTAGATTCCATCATTCTTAGAAACTATACCAAAAGATAATCACATAAGGGTTTCACACAATTATATTTCACTATCACAATTTTCACAATACAATCCACTGCTTGCTTTTCTACTACAAGCAGCTATTTTGTTTGTTTGCTTTTTGGGTCACAGCCTGCGATGCACAGGGGTTACTCCTGGCTCTGCACTGAGGAATTACTTCTGGAGGTGCTCAGGGAACCATATGGGATGCTGGGAATCAAACCCGGGTCGGCCGTGTGCAAGGCAAATGCCCTACCCACTGTGCTATCACTTCAGGCCCTAGCATGATTT
>JAOXYA010143665.1:0-10056 GCA_028565675.1 Sorex palustris | reverse complement strand
GAACTGCCTTTTCCCCTAGCCTGTGTGGCCGGCCTTCAAGCCATGGAGTAAACCTCCTGGTATTTATCTCTTCTATTCTTGGGTGTTAGTCTCCTATTATGTTACTTTATGTTCCCCAGATGAATGCAATCCTTCTATGTCTGTCCATTTCTTTCTGACTCATTTCGCTTAGCATGATACTTTTAATGTAGTACCACATGTATGTAAATTTTATGACTTCATCTTTTCTAACAACTACATAGTACTCCATTATATAGATGTACCAAAGTTTCTTTAACCAGTCATGTGTTCTCGGGCACACAGGCTTTTTCCAGATACTAGCTATCGTAAACAGTGCTGCAACGAACAAACAAGTGCAGATGTGACTTCGACTATATTTTTTTGCCTCACTGTGATATATTCCCAGAAATGATATTGCTGGGTAAAATGGGAGCTCAGTTTCTAAATTTTTGAGAATCGTCCACACTGTTTTCCAAAAGGGCTGAACCTTTTGACATTCTCACCAGCAATGAATCCCTTTCTCACCACATTCGCACCAACTCTGGTTGCTTTTGTTCTTTTGGTTTTAGGCCAGTCTCTGTCATGTGAAATGATATCTCATTGTTGGTTTTGATCTGCATCTCCCTAATGATTAATGATGTAGAACATTTTCTCATGTGCCTTTTAGTCATTCGGATTTCTTCTTTGAGAAAGTTTCTGTTCATTTTGTCTCCCCATTTTTGATGGGGTTGAATGTGTTCTTGTGGAGGTTTGTTGTAGGTTAAAAATGAATTAAAATTTTAGCTGAATCCCTGGTAAATTAGGATACAATTGAAACACTAAAAACTTTAATATGTAACACAAAATTCTGACAGTCCAATCACAAACCATTAACAGTAAAAAGGTACAGGTAACATCAACTTCTACAAGAGTTGTCACATGCAGATATTATTTTTATATCTCAGTGTTTAACCCAGACTCAAATTATTGTTCAAGACCACTGGTAAGAAAAAAAATAACTTTCCTTTTCTCACCTTGACAAATCTTAATCTGTTTAATGAAGTCATATAAAGTCTAAGAACTTTGATCTATACTTTCCCCCAACTTGTTAGTTTTTATGAAATCTGATTAACAGATAGGGTGAGGAGAATTGACATGCAAAATTACTCTCATCTCAGATATCTAAGGTTTTTAAACCTTCTTAAAATGTTTCACATCTATTCTAATAGTAAAAACAGAACCTCAATGAATTTCTTTTCCCCCATTCTCCATGTTTTGCAAACTACAATTTCCTCTTGTATTCCAAAAAAATATCCCTCCCTACTCCCTTTCTAGCTATCTGCAGAATCAGCAACTGTTGGACTCTGACCTCAGTTGGTGCTGAGACTTCAGAAAAGATGGCCCCATGACCCAATAAATTCAAATTTACCATGCCTGTCTCTAAAAATTACCTTTTCTTTGCCACTTTACTTGTTGATTGTTAGGAATTAGAATATTGTAATTTTATTTTACATGATAACTGTGACATTTTATTACTGATGTGATGACTACTTGTCTTTGTAAAATAATTTACTTTTTTAGTTTAGGTGACCTTGTTTTATTATTTATTCTTTTAATCTATTTTTTACTGAATCTCCGTGAGATATAGTTTCAGAGCTTTCATGATTGAGTTTCAGACATAAAATGATTGAACACCCATCCCTCTACCAGTGTGCATTTTTCACCACCAGTGTCCCTAGTACCCCTCCCGCCACTCCTAATCTACCCCACCACCTGCCTCTGTGGCAGGCACCTTCCTTCTTACTCTCTCTGTTCTTTCAGGCATCATGGTTCACAATACAGATACTGAGAGACCATCATGTTTGAGGCAACCTGGTTTTAAAAGTATTGACATGTATTGTTGTTTGGAGTTACTACAGGACCCCATCTTCCAAAAGACCAAGAGCCTCTGTCACACTCCTTACATCACCTGTAAACCACATGCAATTTAAATGGTAAATGCACGTTCTGTCTACTGCTCCATCTTCTTCTGCTACCATGGGCTATTCCCCAAATGCTTTAAACCTCCCCTATTTTTTTTAACATTCAGTTCTGTTTTCTGTTATTTTTATTAATTATTAATACCAGCTATATATGTTTCCATCTTGCAGTGAGAGATTGAACCCAGGATCTCACACATGGGAGGCATGTACTCTACCACCAAACTGATTTCTAGCTTTTTTTTTTTTTGAGTTTAGTTTTTCCAAATTATTAGCACTTTATTTTAGGACAGTTTTAAGTTCACAGAATAATTGAGAGAATGTGCAGGAATTGCCCATATTTCCTTCCACTCTATGTGTGTGTCCCTAAGTAACAGTGGCGCATTTGTTCGAAATGATAAACCCGCAATGACACAGTATAGTTGCTCAAAGTGGTACTCCTGATAGTTTAAAATGTCACAGATTTGAAACCATGTATTGAACATGGTGCTGTGATATAAAAGAGCAACATTTTCTATCCCTGGCAACCACTAATGTTGTCTGTTGTCTCCACAGTTTTACGTTATCTAAAGTGTCACTTAATGTGAATCATAAAGAATATGACCTTAATATGTCATCATTAATATGTATTTTAATTTTTCTCTGTATTTTTCCAACACTTTGGTGTTCACTTAGAGTGCTGTATAAGATTTCATTGCTTGAATGTACTCTGGGTTATTCATCCACTGAAGGATATCTTGTGTCATTCAAATTTCAGTGATTCTGTGTAGAGTGCTAAAATTTTGGGTACATATTTTGGGGAAGAGAAATATTTTTAGTTTCTTTATGTAAATATAGCTAGGAACATGACTATGGGAACATGACTATGAAGTCATATGGAAAGACTCCTTAAGATGCAGTCAAAATACCTATCTAAGTGGTTTTACTGATTTTCTTTCGCACCATCAAAAAATAAGAGTATCTGCTGTACCACAACTCCACCAGCATTTTCATTGCCATGGATTATTGATTTTGGCTGTTCTAATAGGTGTGTAGTAATATCTTTTTGCTATTTTAATGAGTATTTCCCTCTTGACATGTGATATGGAGTATCTTTTCATTATCTTGTTTCCCGTCTGCGTACCTTTGTAGAAACGTGTCTGTGAACATCTTTGGTCTGTTTTATTTACTTTCTTTTTGAGTTTGAAAATTTTGTATGTTGGATTACAGTCTTTTATCATATGGGTCCTTTAAAAATGTTTTCTCCCTCTCTGGGACTTGTATTATCATTCTTTCGAGGTTGCCTTTCACAGAGCAGGGAAGAGGGCTTTCACTTTTAATGAAGCTCAGCTCATTAATGATTTCTTTTTTGGATCATGTCATTTCTGTTGTGTCTTCTGAGTTTTAGTTTTTCTTATTCATTCCCTAAACTGATTGTTTTTCTTCCCCTCACAGTAGGGGAAGAAAATGAGTATTTCTTATATTCTACTCAATTAAAAAAAGCCTTTATTCTCTCAGAGGACCAGAATTTTCCCTTTCCTCCCCTAACACACTTTTCCAGATTTTTTAAGACTCCCAAATACAAGACTTAATGGCAGGCTAAGTGTGTAGGGATGAAATAGAGAGGATATGATTATCTATATGACCAGAAAGCTGAACACAGAGAATTCTCTTCCTTCTTGCTTGGGAATAAGGGTTTCCAAAACTACTCCAAGAATATAGCCTAGAGAAATGTATGATATTAAATGTGATGTTGAGGCTGCCTGGGCTTCAGACATGGCTGATTAGAATGAAAGCCTGCTTAGAAGCTTTTGAGATTTGGTGGGAACACCCTCTTTGATCTTGAAGTCACTGGGAAAAATCTTGTAAAATTGCTTTAGATATTAAATTCCTGGTCTGGAATGGTTTTTGTCTTTCTACTCTCCCCCACCTGGTCATAGAGGGGAGCTGTTTGCAAATTGCACTTGAGAAGCACATGATTTGTGCAGTAATACCAACACTCCAATCTCATATTTTGTTTTCTAGTAGTTCCTTTGGCTGTTTCCTGTTTTTCACATGTTCTTTGCTTGCCTTTGAATTTTATTCTCACTAGCAAGGCTTGCTCTGGACAGTAATTTTCCCTCCAGTGGAGTCTTCCCATTCTTCTAGAAACTCAATAGTGTGTATGTACATTTTTTTTCCAAATTTCTCAGTTCTTCACTCTCCCTTGAAGATATATTCTCTATGGATATAGTTTCCGTTGCCTTTGTATTTCCAGTGGAAAGCATAATGCTTGATAAATAACAAATCCTCAAACATTAAACTGAATCAGTGTTTGGAGAGAAATCTACATATCGAGCAAATATAATCATTATGATACAAACCTGAAGATGTTGAAAGTACCTGATAATATAATTAGTTTCCCCCTCTTCAAAAACATCTGTAACTGCTATGTATAGTTATTTAAGTGCTCATGAAATGATTTCCTCTCTGCTGCTACAGGCTCCCCATGTGGAACTAGATGGTGATGCTTCTTTGTGATTTCTTGTATATGAGCTCTTTCCAAAACAAGTCGTTGCTATAAAATTTTACCATCAACAGAGGAAGAGAATTTGGCATCAATGTGTAGAGCTTGTTTTACACTTTATCTAGTACTGATTTGGCAGTAAAGATCTTAAGGAACACATTACATAACTCTTTTGTTCTTAGTTCTTGAATATATAATTCCTGCTCTTCCCAAAAGTAAAACTACTTCCCAAGTCAGAGTTTGTTGAGGCATTTAAAATTCTATGTATTTTCTCCCTATTTGTCTTGCAAATGATCTGTGAATCTTTCTGAGATAAATGCAAATATAGCATATGTTTGATGAATTTTGAGTTTAAATTTTGTGATAATGTCCAATATTATTTAAACTAGGTTACAAATAAAAGCCATCATCAACATAATATAACTGTTTTTCTGTTCTTTGTAAGTAAGTTAAGAATATTTACTATTCTTAAGTAAGTAAGTTAAGCATATTTACTATTTTAAATAGTAAAAAAAATAGTAAAAAATAGTAAAAAAAACCATTAGTCTGGTTCTTAGAGATATTATACCATAGTTACGTTTATTTACATGTGCAAATCAGAGTCAGTATGAAACTGTGTGGTAAGGGGTGGCCCTCTGAGATTGAATATACTGTGTATGGGGATTCAAATGACTAACCTCTTGAAAAGCCTAATTTTCATCTTTTTTTAAATCAGATAGCTTTGCAAGTGTGCAAGAAGAAGGGATTTTAATTAACTAAATGAATAGCCCTGACTGATATAACATATTTAAAATACAAATATGGAGTTGAACAAAACCTTACTTGACATATATAGTCCACCTGGATATCAACTGACTGTTGAAATTGAAGCATCAGCCAGTGGAAAGTGAAAAACACAAAGAAAAAACACAAATAATTTGAAGCCCGGAGTGCCTCAGAAGCTTGTAATAGGTGAGCTATAGATGGAACTAAAATAATTCCTCTTCCTTGAGAATCGAATCTCTATCTCATATAGGCCTGTTTAGGCCAAAGCCATGCTGCATCAGTCAAGGTGTAGTCAGTGTGAAATATGTTTTACTAAAACCCTGTGCTACTTAGAAAATAGCCGTCAACACCAAAGACATCTGTTGAAACAGCTGCTGTGACAAGACTCTATATTCCTAAAAGGTCAAGAGTCACCCTGGAGTATTTATTTATCCATATGGCATTTTGTTTCATATAACACTAATCTATTGACTGCTCTTCTGCCATTCTTGATCAATGCATCAGTTTATGAAAACTTGAGGGTTACAATAAACAATGCCTTCTTTTCAAGGCTACACACACATTTGAGGAAGTAGACACATATAAAACAAGGTGAACATTCAAATGGTAGTATTATCACTGTTACTAGCTAGACTAGAGGAGAATGAAGCTCCTTGTATATTACAGCTCATAAAAATTCTGTTCTGGGGCCAAGTGAGAGTATAGCAGGTAGGGTTCTTGCCTTGTATGTGAAAAACCAAGGTTCGATTGAGTTACACCATATGGCGCCGCAAGCTTACTAGGAGGAGTCTCTGAGAACAGGACTAGGAGTAAACCCACAGTACTGCTGACTGTGGCCCAACAACCCAAACCAACAAAATGTTCTTTGTTAATTGAATTTACTATTCCAAACTCCTTGTTGAGATTGCACTAATGCATAGTAGGAAAGAACAAAGGACATACTTACCAAAGAGATAACTTCCACACTCAAAATATTCATGGAGTACTAACTTGTTCTCTAACCTTAACCTACAATCAAGTAAGGAAATGTGTTAAAAAGGAGCATTGTATGCTTTTTGTGTACTCTTTCAAAATTAGATCATGAGGATAACTTGTTGAGAAAGTATGAAACAGAATTTATTATGATGAGTTTAAAAATCAAGACACTAATATTATACAAGGAGAAGGTGGCAAGGAAGATTATTTAAACATGCATATATAATATGTCTTTTTATTTTCTCCTTTGCTTTTTAGGGTCACACCTGCCAATGCTCAGTGGTTCCTGGATATGCACTAAGGAATTACTTCTGGAAGTGCTTCGGTTGCTGGAGATTGAAGCTGGGTTCACCACACATGAAAGGCAAATGTTCTTCTCACTTTACTATCTCTCCAGCCCCTATAATATGCCATTTAAATGATGGATAACTCTTTTTTCCCATTTAATACAGAGTTTAGAGCAGAGAAACTATTGGTGTAAGTTTTTAGATGTAAACAAAATGATAGAAAATAACAGAATTTTAAAAAAATAATTAAAACTGCATTGAGATTGATGTGCAATGTTAGGCACCAACCGTGGTTAATTCCCTGGCACCAAATGTAGTTTCTGAGAAATTCCCTTGGACTCTCTAGTGTAGAGCCAGGAATTACCCTGAGTGAACATCTCGATCTGTAGACTAACCACTCTTCCCAACAAGTTACAAAGATGAACTTACAAAGTGAATTTTTTTAAAAAATTTAACTAGGTCTTTTTAAGGTTATTTCAGAAAGGACATTGCTTTCAGTAAAAATTTGTGCATTCTGGGACAGGCTGAAGTGATAGCACAGCGGGTAGGGCATTTGCCTTGTACGTGGCCCTCAGGGCCAACCCAGGTTCGATTCCTCCGCCCCTCTCGGAGAGCCCAGCAAGTTGCCGAGAGTATCTTGCCCGCACGGCAAAGCCTGGCAAGCTACCCGTGACGTATTCGATATACCAAACACAGTAACAAGTCTCACAATGGAGACACTACTGGGCCCACCCAAGCAAATCATCTGAACAACGGGAGGACAATGCAAGAAAGTGCCACTACAGTGCATTATGGATGTCATAGCAATGGTACAGAGGGTAGGGTGTTTTTCTTTTTTGTATGTGGTATACCTGTAAAGCAAATACTAGCTTATCCCCAGTATCCCATGTGGTCCTCTATCAACCACCAGTGGTCACTCTGACTGCAGAAATAGGAGTAACCCCTGAGCATCACAAGGGGTGGCCCTCTAAAGTTCCCTACCCCCCCAAATAATTGTTGCACTCATTGGTGTTACACCAACAAAAGACTGAGGTCACTGAGTCGGGGAGTATGGCAGCTAAGATAGTTAGTGAAAATGATCTCATTACTGGTCACTTACTGGTAGTAAAGTTGGACTGGAGTCAGGTTCTTTTCCTTCCCAGCTCAGTTTCCTTGCTGCTTCTTTAGGCCTCTTCAGTATGGAAGTAGCAGATTGTCCTCCTCCTGAGTATGTTGAATATATCAGCTGCACAGTGCTTTAAGGGCAAAGTGAGAACGGGATAACCTAAAATGTTTTACATCTTAAGTGCACACGGGACTGACCCTTTTTCCTAGGGCAATGTTGGCATAAATGTGCTCAGATAAATTAATGTCCTCAGTTCTACTGACTGACTACACAGAACCAAGTTTGCCTGTGAGTGGAAACAGAGATAGAATAGTCCAATCAAGGTGATATGTAAAATTAACTATCAGTGTTATGAGGAGAAAAATCACTTTTAAATGCCGAATTCAGAGTTGGTTAAGTTAGACAAATAATATGGAAAATAGGCAACAATTTCTCCCATTGATAATAGATCCCCTTTATATTTTTGTGTCCTCATGTTCACATTTGTTATGTTAATATTTTATTTGTGCAAATATCTTGCAGTTTCAGAAAGAAATATTTTTTGTCATGTATATTAGATTTTTATTTGGTTTTCAAACTTAAAGCATCATTGGATATTTAAAACCCCTCAGCTCCTAAAACAGTAATAAATATTTATTGAAAAAAAGAAGAAATTAAAATATTTACAGAGATTTTTTTAAAAGTATGAATTATAGTTAAACATATCATACATCTCATATCTTACACACCCAACTCCCCAATTTATTAAGAATGACCAAATTTAAATAAATTTCACAAAGTAAAATATATGTCCTATTATTTTTCCTGTCACTGTCCTCCCGTTCGTTGTTCATCCATTTGCTTGAGCGGGCCCAGTAACGTCTCCATTTTTTGAGACTCATTGTTACTGTGTTTGGCATATTGAATACGTCATGGGTAGCTTGCCAGGCTTTGCCGTGCGGGCAAGATACTCTCGGCAACTTGCTGGGCTCTCTGAGAGGGGCGGAGGAATCAAACCTGGCTCGGCCAGGCTGGCTGCATGCAGACAAATGCCCTACCTCTGTGCTATCACTCCAGCCCTAACTAGAGGGAATTTACAGGTGTGTGAATTCCTTAAAGTCTCCAAGCATAAACAATCGATTATCATATAGGTATTCATAGTAGACTTAGTAGGCTCCCTGGAGTTATTAATAGCAGGATTCCTAATATAATCATAGGATTATATTTCTGATGAAAGAACATTATAGATGTGACTCAGTTAGGGACTCAGTTGGAGGTAATATTCTATGTATCTGGATGAACACAAAATCTTAACATTCTTCAAAGAACTTAAGAAAGTGAGGTAGGGTTTGCTCTTCAAGCTCATGTATCTCATGTCTCACTTGCTTGTCTCTTTGCTTCTTTGCTTGCTGAAGGTCTCTCTCTGGAGAAACCTGTGTTATCTCTTAAACACGCTGTTTCCTCACTCTCTTCTCGCGTCTTTCTAAGCAAGTTTTATTTAATAAGCACCACTGTTGTTTCACACACACAAAAAAGAGGGAGTAAGAAAACAGAGAAGATGATGTGATGAGGGAAACAAAGATAGAACAACGTGACTGAGTGTAGTCATGCAATAATCCCCTAAAGTTGAAAAGAGCATAATTGATTAAATCTAAAGTCTCCAAATGCAACAAACCCTGCAGACACCTTGATTCTAGAACTTTTTAGACTCATTTTGACTTCCAACCTCCAGCAGCGTTAGGAAATAAACCGTTTTTCTTGAAACCACTATTTTGATGTCCAGTTATAACATCAGTAAGACTAAACCAACATGATGGTATCAGTGAGGGTTAATTGTATAGAGTATTCTTACTTCTGCTTCAGTTTGCTAACCCTTTACACAAAGATAGTAAGATTTTACTTTGAAACTCAAACAGGGACAGATAACATTTTTTTCTGTCTACATTTTTTTCTTAGGATAAACTGTAGCTTAGAAGTGTAGGTCAAGGTCTGTCATTGGGTCTTTTCACACCTTCTGACTCAGCACCTTCTCTGCAAATCCCTGTTTTTCTCATAGATTTCTGGTCAAATGTGGCAGGTAGAGTTTGTGGTCACAGAAAGTAACATGGAATTAGAAACTTTAATTAATTAAAAACTAATCGAGAAATGTTTAATAAAAGTATAACAGACAAGGTTAGTTTCTGCAGCCAAGAGAGAGCTAATCAATAGAGAGTTATAGTGACCAGTCAAGAAAGAAGAAAGAAGGGGCTGGAGCGATAGTACAGTGAGTAGGGCATTTGCCTCGCATGCGGTCGACCTGGGTTCAATTCCCAGCATCCTATATGTTCCTCTGAGCACCGCCAGGAGTAATTCCTAAGTTGACCACCAAGAGTAACCCATGTGCATCACTGGGTGTGACCCAAAAACAAAAAGAAGAAGAAGAAGAAGAAGAAGGAGAAGAAGGAGAAGAAGGAGAAGAAGGAGAAGAAGGAGAAGAAGGAGAAGAAGGAGAAGAAGGAGAAG
>JAOXYA010143649.1:0-10056 GCA_028565675.1 Sorex palustris | reverse complement strand
GGCACTGGTGGAGGGTTGGGTACTTGATCATTGTATATTTTTTTTAAATAATAAAAAAATAAAATAAAAAAAAAAAACTAGAGGGTTTGTCTCCCACCAAAAATCAAAAATCCAATACAGAAGAATTTTTTTTGTTTGTTATAACATAAACTGGAAAAGGTGCATAAGGATCAAAATTAAAGAAATAAGTCTGAGGGCTGGAGTGATAGCACAGCCGGTAGGGCATCTGCCTTGCATGCAGCCGACCCAGGTTTGATTCCCAGCATCCCATTTGGTTCCTGAGCACCACCAGGAGTGATTCCTGAGTGCATGAGACAGGAGTAACCCTTGTGCATGGCCGGGTGTGACCCAAAAATAAATAAATAAATAAACAAATAAAATATGAGAAAGAATAATAAATAAAAAGCTGTTTACAATGAAAGAGGGTGTGGACAAATAACACATTTACCTTATACCTAAATATCCACTGCTTTATTCACCAAAAAGGATGAGACATGACAATGAGCCTCCTAATTTTAATCTAATGTTGTAGAAAATAACTTAAAATGTAAATATAATCAAATCACAGCTGCCAAATGTTTATTTTCTCAGCATGTGCTGCAAAGAAATGGGAGAAGCCCTAGACTGATTGTTCTCTAGAAGTACCCCCTGCTGTCAAGCATCTCACAAACGAGGAATAAGACTAACGCTTTCCTATTCCACACAGGCCAACATCAGCTTTGTGGCTTCAAGTGGTAAATGTCAATGATGTAGGTACTTGATTCTTCTGTTATACTGAACATGAAGAGTAAGTGCCAGAGAGTCTTGGAAAGACCAGACAGCAAGTTTCAGGGTGATGTTCACCATCTTTTCCTTTCAAACTTAATCTATAGGACAAATTTAGGTTACCCTGCTCCCCAGAACAATCAAACACATTCTAAAAAACACAACTCTGGTAACAATTCTGTTTGAAAAAAGGTAGATTCACTGGCTCATCCGCATTCTCTGAAACTTTTTGCTAGCAAAAGCTTTGTTTGTTGTGAACGTTTTTACTACTGATTCCACGCCGGGGGAAAAAAATGTGTGTGGGCTCCTTTCTACAACTAGAAAGAATGGTCTTCAAAGTACGTCAGGAAAAAGGGAGCTACGAGGAACTTGGTATATAAAATCAAACTAAATTTATCTCTTACCATCCGTGCTTAGAGGCTAGTTGCTCCAGTGCATTAATTGAAACACCACCCCTAGGTCTCCAAAGTAAATGAGAGACAAGTTTTCCAACTAATTAACTGTGGCACAATTATCACCGGATTTGGTGATTACAACACACCTGCCCTCAAAGGCACCAGGGGTGTCTCCTGATCTAAGATCTTTCACTCCTCAGCATAGAACATACACAGAGGAAGACCCACTTTCTCCAAATCTCAGATTGAACAGGCAGTGCAACAACATCTTCTGGCTTTCACGAGGAAGCACCAGAGAATTTATGCTGTCAGACATGGATATATTCAAAGTCATCTCCCAAGAACTTTGAGACTGAGAAAAATCTGACAGGAATGCATCCCTCTCGGGGTGGGGAGACAACCCAAGAAAGGAAAGATTACTTACCAAGAAGACCCCAGGGCAGAAGCATACCCCACTCTGAGGTTTCCAAAGGCAGATGAAAAGGAGAGGAGGAATATTGGTGTTTGGGGAGTGACTATGGTTTGGTAACAAAACATTTTGTAGATGTGAAATTGTATCCTAAAATGAACAAATCCTCGTAAACCAATGTTATTTCAATTTTAAATATTAAGAAACAATAAAATATAAATGTTAAATGTAGCACTGTCTTCCCTTTGTTCATTAATTTGCTCAAGCAGACCCAGTAACGTCTCCATTGTGAGATTTGTTGTTACTGTGTTTAGCATATCGAATATGTCATTGGAGAGCTTACAGGCTTTGCCATGCGGGCAAGATACTCTCAGGAGCTTGCCGGGCTCTCCGAGAGGGGCAGAAGAATTGAACCCAGGTCAGCCTGGTCGGCCGAGTGCAAGGCAAACACCCTACCCACTGTGCTATCGCTGCAGCACAAATGTTAAATAACTCTTTAAAAGAAGACCTGAAGGCTTGTTTCCCTTTTTGTCTCTCTGTCCTCTCCACTGATTTTCCTAACTGTAAAATGACAGCACTGGACTAAAGATATCTGTGTTTTTCTTCAATCAGCAGGGGGCCTGGTGGCCAGAAACATCTTCAGATGAGGCCAACTGGCATTTGAAGCATTCCTGAGCTAAGAGACACAGTCCTTGCACATAAATACTAGGAGAGAGAGTGTGAGTCAAGGCACAAAAGTTTACTCATACTGATTTTCTTTTTATCCACCACCACGTAAATGTCAAGGTTTCATAATGTAAATATAAGCAGGATTAAAGATTAGCACCTGAAGATGAAATATTTATGTTTACCTTCAGCTGTTATAGTTAACTGACCTGAACCTGTTGGCAGGTCACATAATAGTAAACCTTGTGACGTGGCTTTGACCCAGCAAATGCTGAGGGGAATTATTTGGGTGTGAGGGGGGAGGAGTATTTGGGTCATACACAGAGGTGCTCAGGGATCAGATATGCAGTGCTGGAGGATCTAACCTGGGTTATCAACATGCAGGACAAGCACCTTAACCCTCCCATACAATCTCTCTGGCCCCACCTTCCCCAAGCTTAACTGCAAGGCCAGGCTGGTTGCATCTGTTTTTTACACTAAAGTCTGAGAAAAAGTTGTTTACAGGCATAAAATGTTAAGGAAACAACCTCTAATAGATCAACAGGTTGAAACCCTGGGGAATTCTGAGATTACTTCCTAATAGTCTGTGAATCTACAAAAGAGCTTCGTATACTTCATTATGCTTATCGATCACCTAAAAGAACTGATTGAAAACTCAAAATCCTAAATCCCACTACAGAGACAATGGCTTGTAAGCTTAACGTGCACCACTGAAATAATAGTTATAAAGAAGCACTAGAAGGTGACTGTGATATTGGGAGTCCAAAATCCAGACTTGGGAGATACCTGGGCACTCCCAAGCATCTAGAAGGCATGTTCTAATCCTTGTATTAGAAAAGAACTTGAGTTATCTTTATCTAGCCAAAAATAGCACAATCAACTAAATTCCAAAGCATCACAATGAATATGAATGACCTTACTTCTAAAGGGAGATTAACATCAGGCAGGAATGGAGCCATACACAATCCAGACAATCACAGAGAGAGGTAATTGGTTCACAATCCACCTTTGCTAAATGATGATGCTGAGGTGGTGACAGCATTAGATAATGTACAGATGAACACTTACCCAACAGGTGAAAACAGCACGGGCAGGAGCCCTTGGGAGCCCTACAACACACAGCAGGACTTACACAGCATCAAACATTTTGAAAAAAAAAAAAAAGCTTGTCACCGTTCTTTTTCATTTTGGCTTATCAAAAGATTTTGCTTTTAAAGTTTGTCACCTTTCTATCTTGCTTATCTAAAGCTTTTGTGTTTCGACAGACCTGACCTTCTTAACAGAAAATCTCTTACCTTCCAATCACTCCATCTACTAGTGAGATGGCTCAGCAATTTTCAATAGAGAAGATTTGAGGTCCTTCACTAAGGATTCAAATCCTCTTCCAAAAGAGCATGAATGCCTGCCTTCTCTTTGAACTCTGCCATAAGTAGTCTCACCAACCTCTCTTTGATCCTTCCTGAGGATGCAGACTTCAAGACTCCTTGACCTGATTTCAGTTGAAAAAAGCTTGTCCATCCCGCAAATTTCTAGCTCATTGACATTTGAGACAGGAAATGGCCAATAAACAGTCAACTCCTCTGGATTACTCAGGGGACTGAATCTCCAAGCAAGAATCTTCTCTTCCCCACTCTTCAATTCCCATCCCTACAGAATGCTGCCAATGCTGCTAGCTTCCACGGGTCTCTGAAACTTAAGATGAAGAGACAATTCGAGAGAACAATTGGACATCCACCTCTACAGCCCCTGCTTTATACTGAGGAAAATGAAAATAAGCTGATGCCATTTTTTCTCATTTAATAAAGTGTTATAGAACCTTGCTCAAATTATCCCCAAATATGAGAATACTAGAGCCCCAAGAAGTGGAAGTTGGAAACCTCTATCTTGCACTGGGGTGTGAGCTCCAAGAAGTCCACTTCACTCCTAAATTCCCAGTACCTAGAGCAGTGCGAGCAACATAGAAAATAGACTTGAAGGAGCTACCCTCCACTTACTTTCAATGGGCTCAGTCTAACACAGCTCCCCAATCTTGCATTGGCAGGGCTACACAGGAGCCTGCTCACAGTGAAGGAGCCATGTTTATCGTCTTCCATTTGGGAAGCTAAAATTGGCCCAGGTGGGAATGGCTACACCACACAGACTGGCAAGAACAACAAAATCAGGGTCCTTTTACAAAGACAGAACTGGCTGGTAAACACTGACCAGCTCACCTTTACCTTGAAATACTTTACATCTTATAAATACAAAAAAAATATTTTTAATGGAATAAGGGCAGCTTGGGTGGCTAGAATCTAGAGGGAAAAGAGCAATATTTGACAACTTATTTTGTAAAAATATCCATTCACACACACAGAAAAAGAAGGGGCTGGAGTGACAGCATAGCGGGTAGGATGTTCGCCTTGCACGTGGCTGACCTGGGTTCGATTCCCAGCATCCCATATGATCCCCGAAGCACTACCAGGAGTAATTACTGAGTGTAGAGTCAGGAGTAACCCCTGTGCAACGCCATGTGAAACCCAAAAAGAAAAAAAAATCTATTAACATAAGGGTTCTGATTTCGACTTTGTACAAGTTTTTGTAGAAGAGACTGTCCTAGAAACTGAAGCCATCCCTCTGCAAGATCATTTCCCATCTGCAGAAAATTTTAGCTAATGCAAGCTAACAAATGTCTGAAAATGGGTGAATGAAACCCTAAGTGTGAGACATGCCTTATGCCAATGCCCATTGAGAGCCCTGAGGAGGTGAAGAGTAGACTGCTTTTGAATGAGCAATATGAGATCATACTCTAATTGTGACCATAAACACCTTTTATTTCCTAACATGTTTATAGAAGAAATTCTTCTCCCAAGACAGAGAGAGAGGGAGAGAGGCAGGCGGTGGGGGGGGGGGGGTACAAGCATGGCCAGGAGATAGCTCAAGGAGTAGAGCAATGCTTGGCATGTTTAAGGCATTTAATCCTCAGGACCACATGGCCCTCTAAGCTTTGTGCCTCCTCTCTTATCACACTGGGTGCAGTCTTAGTGACCCCCATGTAGTGGCAGGCCCTAGCACTGAAACCTTCAGTTAGCCACTGCCAGGCAAGCATCCCTGAGTGTGGCAACTATTGTTTTAAATGTATAAACAAGGTTGGAGAGACAGTACTGCTTGCATTGCAAGGGGGCTCATGCAGGTTCAATCCCCAGAACCACATATGATCCTCCATGCACTGCCAGGACTGACCTCTGAGTACAGAGCCAGGGATAAATCCTGAGCACAGCCAGGTCTGACGCCCAAAACGAAAACAAAACAGCAATTTAAAACTACAAGCGAAACTTTATAATACCCCCATGAAGACAAGGAAACTATTGCAATGGGGAAATAATTGAACAAAGATTTTTTTTCAGGGGCTGGAGCAATAGCACAGCAGGTAAGGCATTTGCTTTGCATGCGGCCGACCCAGGTTCGATTCCAAGCATCCCATATGGTCCCCCAAGCACTGCCAGGAGTGATTCCTGAGTGCATAAACCAGGAGTAACTCCTGTGCATCACTGGGTATGACCCAAAAAAGCAAAAAAAAAAAAAGATTTTTTTTAATTGAAAAGTAATCTTCAATGAGGTCCTGGAGGACTGGTCCATGGTTGGAAGCTTTGCAGAGGTGGGGGACGGGGAGGGCAGTTAGGACAGAGAAGGGACCACTACGACAATGATATAATGATCAATCTGAACAGGAACTGAGTGCTGGACAGAGAAAAAAGTAACATACATGATAATCTTTTCGTACCTGTATTGCAAACCATAATGCCTAAAAGGAATGAGAGTTAGGATGGGGGTGGGGGAGAGGGAGAGAGAGCGCGAAAGGGAGAAGTGTCTGTCATAGAGACAGGCCTGGGGGGAAGGTGGCGGGGGTGGGGATGGAGGGAGACTGGGGACATTGGTGGTGGGAAAAGTACACTGGTGAAAGGACAGTGTTGGAACATGGTATGCCTGAAACCCAATTATTAACATCTTTGTAACTGTATCTCACAGTGATTGAATTTTAAAAAGGAGGCGAGTAATCTTCACAGTGCTTTTTATCATGGATTAACCAAGAAGCACTATTAGTGCTCAAAAATTTGTAAATAGTTAAAGGATTAAATAAATGAATACCATGTAAATGCAAGAAATGACAGTTTCAAAGAATGTCTAATAATGGGCATGTTTCCTTATTATATGAATGTTTATTCTTCTTTGTGACTGTGTTTTCTAAAATCTTGGATATTTTATAATGAAGATAAATAAAGCATTTTGGGGGCTTTTTTTGGGGGGGTGTCACACCCGGCAATGCACAGGGGTTACTCCTGGCTTTACACTCAGGAATTACTCCTGACGGTGCTCAGGGGACCATATGGGATGCTGGGAATCGAACCTGGGTCCACTGCGTGCAAGGCAAATGCCCTATCCGCTGTGCTATCTCTCCAGCCCCCGGTAAAGCATTTTTATTTTATTTTTTAATTAATTTTTTTATTAGCGAGTCACCATGAGGTACCGTTATAGACTTACAAATTTTTGTGCTTGGGTTTCAGTTATACAATGATCAAGTACCCATCCCTCCCACCAGCGCCCATCCTCCATAAAGCATTTTCAAATTAACAAAAGTTCACCTTCCCAAAGATGAAATGTTAGTAAGTAGCAGAGCTGACCAACCCAGAACTACCCCAAGTCCTTATAGCCCCACAGTCAAAATGATTTATCCAAAGTCCTACTCTCAGCCATACTTCCCTGAAAAGGAATAAGTTCGGTATGGCTCATGTACTTTTCCATGAAATAAGACTATTGCAACTATAAACTTTCATAATTTAAAAAATTGCCAGAGCAACAGTATAATGGGTAAGGCAATTGTCCAACCAAGACTCAATCCCTAGTATCCCATTTGGTTCCCTGAGTACCACCAGAAGTAATTGCTGTGTGCACTGCCAAGAGTAAACCCTGAGCATCACCAGTATAGCCCAAAATCTGAAAAAAAAATGGTCTCTATTTCTGTTTGTGGTTTCTTGATTTTCTGGCACAACACACCACAAATAGGGCTAAGTTGGAGTAAATATTTTGTGCTATTATATGCTGAAAGGTAGCATAAAACTAGAAAGTCATTACCCAGGTGATGGGCCAGGAAGTCAGTGAGAAGGAAAGAGACCAAGTTCTCACTGCTGGCAGTTCAGCGAGAAAATAATTCACCACCAAATAATTCCCATATTCCTGGGAAATTCAAATTTCTTTTTAAATTCTATCAGCCCACACTCTATTCATTAAAAAAATATACTGATGGGAAAAGGTTCTGTCCCTTTGCCTGTTCCCCCTGGCAGCTCAGTCACCGCCATCTTCCAGAGGCCTATGGACAGCCAGGTGGGGGCCCACAGTGACAAGACACAAGGGGTTTCATGGGATGGGGGTAGAGCCCCCCCTCACGATGAGACTCAGAGTCACCACCCACGAACAACCCCTCTGGCTACTGATCAAGCTGCTTCACGGCCATGATCCCAGAGACTCAAAAACAAATCTCAGAACCCAGCGGCTTTTGGCAGAAATCCCTTCACATTTAATTCTTAAAACTTCAGCATTCCAATAGCGGCCGCTCAACATCATATGCTATTCATAATCAGCAATAGAAAACAAATTGTCTAATGTTGCCTTTTCAGCAGATCTGAGTGTTGGAATAAGATCACAAATAATAATGGTGGGTCTGGTGTCAAAATATTGAATGTAATCAAAGTAAAGAGAGAGTAATGTGGAAATCATCTGGCATACAGGTAGAGTGAGGGTGTGGGATGAGGGTATACTGGATTTTTGGTGGTGGAAAATGTGCACTAGTGAAGAGACAGGTGTTTCATCATTGTATGACTGAGACTTAAACCCGAAACCTTTGTAACTGCTTTCACAGTAATTCAATAAACAAATTTATTTAAAAGAAATACTGACAATTCTTACTCTTTGTTGTGCCATTCTCTATAACTAGGACCCGCAATGAGATCCAACAAACACGTACCCACACAATAAACAAAAATTTTAAAAAGGCAATGATATTTCCTCCATTTAATGTTGAACATTTATATGTTTCATATTCATTCTACACACATTTGCAGAATACCTATTGTGTACATTGAGGCATCTCTGAAACACACACATTTAAGGCGATTTTGCAAACAAGGTTTAATGCCTATTAGCCCTTCAACTGGTGGAGCTTCTACCTACAAGAGCCATAGCAACCACACAGCTGACAGCAAATTGCATTTGCTGCCTTAGATATCAGGCCCAGAGCAATGATAAATGTGTTCAAATTTTATTTTCAAATTTTATTTTTCCAAAGCCGACTTTCTTTTGACTTAATTTACTTCCAATCCTGAGCCTTGGTGCTTGAATCATCAGCTAATCCATCAAGGCCTCTATGTCTCCTCTTTCCAGGCAGCTCATTCCCAGTTACTCATCAAGACGCCTCTCTATTAATTTTAGTGGTTTTTATGAGGCCACCTTCTAAGCAGCAAGTGATCACATCTGTCAATCTGTTCCTAAGGGTAGATCTTGTAAACTGTTGTCAACATTCTGAGTTACCACCTGAAAACATTACCATTTGGTCCTGTCTGTTTCTGCAGAGTACATTGTACTGCAGCACTGTCCTCCTGCTGTTCACTGATTTGCTCGAGCGGGCACCAGTAATGTCTCCATTGTGAGACTTGTTGTTACTGTTTCTGTCATATCAAATATGTCATGGGTAGCTTGCCAGGTTTTGCCATGTGGGGCAGAGTATATTAGAGAAAATATTCTCAGTTGATGAAACTATTGGTTTATTGCCTCATTTTCATGAAAGTATAATATCAGTGAATACTCTTTAGATCAGACTGTCCTCCCGTTGTTCATCGATTTGC
This sequence comes from Sorex palustris, assembly GCA_028565675.1. Taxonomy (NCBI): domain Eukaryota; kingdom Metazoa; phylum Chordata; class Mammalia; order Eulipotyphla; family Soricidae; genus Sorex; species Sorex palustris. The sequence continues at coordinate 946 of JAOXYA010143649.1, read as the reverse complement.
TCAAGCGGGCCCACATTTTGAGACTTGTTTTTACTGTGTTTGGCATATTGAATACGTCATGGGTAGCTTGCCAGGCTTTGCCGTGCAGGCGAGATACTCTCAGTAGCTTGCCGGGCTCTCTGAAAGAGGCAGAGGAATCGAACCCAGCTTGGCCAGGCTGGCTGCGTGCAAGGCAAACGCCTTACCACTGTGCTCCCACTCCAGCCCAGATCAGACTAATTCACACAATAATAAACTACTCTGAAAATATTCTCTTGTTCTTCACTGACAAAACTATGGTGAAATCTCCCCCCCCCCAAAAAAAATGAGATGAGAGCCAAAGAGATAGTGCAGCAGGTAAGGTAACGTGCTTACTTTGCATGCAGCCAACCCAGGTGTCATCCCCATCATCCTATATGGTCCTCCAAACCTGCCAGGAGAAATTCCTGAGCACAGAGCCAGAAGTAATCCCTGAGCATCTATTCTGGGCGGGGAAGGGAGGAGAGGGAAACATGTTTGGAGTTGTAGCATAGCAGATAAGACCTTGACTGCAAGGAAACATGGCTCAGTTCCTGGTACCACATATGGTCCCTTAAGTACCACTAGGAGTGATCCTGAGCACAGAGCTAGTTGTAAGCCATGAGCACAGCCAGATGTGGTCCTGCCCCATAAAAGAATACTGAGATTTTACCAAGTGACTTAGTATCCCTGACTCAATTCCTCTGGAAGACCAGGGATGTATGTCAGCATAGAAGCACTAAAAATAAATCGTGTCAGCTTCTCTTTATTTTCCTGTGTCAGTCAACCTAAGAGATGTAGTGGACTCGATCTATGTGGTTTTAATAAAGCATGTGATAAGATGTCCCAAGATCATTTTATAAATAATAAAGGGAAATAAAAGGTAAAGGTAAAGGCCCTCCCGTTGATCATCGATTTGCTCGAGCGGGCCCAGTAACGTCTCCATTGG
>JAOXYA010143641.1:0-10056 GCA_028565675.1 Sorex palustris | reverse complement strand
GTGCTGAGCAGCTGGATGTGCCCCACCACACAGTTCCCCTCCCCTGCGCCCCACCCCCCCACACACACACACACACACACACACACACACACACACACACAAGAGCTGGACATAGTTTTCTGCCCATGCTCATGTTTCACATCCTCCTTTCCCATGCGGAAAGAGAGAGCTCTGAACCTCTACTGAGTTTATGCAGACAAGGAAGTCAGGAGCAAGGGTGAAATATATGGGGCCAGCAAGAGGCTTTGAAGCTGCTCTCCCTGAAATTACAATGCTGCTTGAGATGCTAAAATATTTGAGGATGCTTTCACCACTGCCTTGTGTTTTTGTGGCTATACACCCTTTGGAATTTCACACATGATGATACTTTTTTCATTCAACACAGAATATGCTGAATATAGATAGACAAGGTCCTTGAAGAAATACACAAAAATAAATAAGACCTACTCCAAGTATAGGAATGTGTTTTTAACTATGGAATTTCAGGACCCATTGAGGGTTTAAAAATTTGGGAGGGTTCTCTAAAATGATGCTCAGAAGGCTTGGCCCCTCCACCTTCTGGTGATTTTTGGTCAACCAAGCCAGTGGCTCAGTGCAAGGATCCAAGAATGCAATTCTTCTTGAGGCCTGTGGACTGGAAATTACCCAATCTATTCTTTAAAGAGCCAGGGAGCCTGCAGGATAAAACCAGAAATTATCAGGGGACCATGTGGTAGTGAGGACTAAACCCAGGTTGGCTGCATACAAGGCAAGTCCTTTAATCCCTGTATTACTGCTCTGACTCCTAAAGTGTATTGGAGATACAAGTGAAAACATGGAGCTAATCTTCATGCAGAGGGCTCTGATAGTCATAAACATGGATTGCAGGCATTAAGGTTGCAGGACAGGCAAGGAAGCTAGTGGTGGTGGCCTAAGACAGAGAAGTAGCAATAGAAAGGAAGACCCAGAAACTAAAGATGTTCGAAGGTTGAATTCTTTATTGTTGGGGAGTCGGGTGTATTTTGGTGTGGCACTATTGATGACACTGAGGTTTGGAATCTGAGCCAGGATTCCAGCAGGGAAGAGGAGGGTGCTGGATGTGTATCAGGGGTGCTAGAAACAATGCCTACAGTGGAGCACCCTGGAGCAACAACAGTGGGGAACCATAACTGCCCGTAGGCCTGCAGGAGTAAGATGGGAAATGGGGTTGTCAGATCTATGGAGAATCACTGTATAACTTCATCCTACTAAAATTGTAGTAGTGTGAAGCTGGGAAGGAGAAAATTGAGGCTTTTCTCCATTCCAGCTTTTTAGTTCCCCATTGGACAACACAATCTTTAGCCAGAAATCTAGGAAACCCAGATGGCATGGTGCCTAGCAATTAGTGCCCAGAAGAAAGCAGACAAATACTAGCTCACCTGGGATAAGGGGGTTCTTGTGGATGCACACTGGGAGCTAAAGACAGACTGCCTAAATCTGAATTCTGGCTCTTATAGTTATGAATGGTATGACTGACCACAAGTGACTTTACTTGAGTTTCTGTTTTCTCACCTGCAAATGAAATGAAGTTCAATTATTGCAATCAAAGGTAGTGCCAGAACATAGAATATGATAATTGAAACATATGTGAATTTTGCTCTGGTTTTGCTTCTTGTTTGATCAAAATAATGGCCCATCCAATATAGAGAGCATAGAAAGTTTTGTTAGCTGTGAGAGTGGGGAGGGAGAGAATGCTGTTCTACGTCTTATGTCCCAGAGTCATCTTCTTAGGAGAGAGTCGATGGTACTTACCAACTTGATCAGCATCCCTCATCCTGGCCCACTGGATTGTGACTCCTGCTCATTTGACCAGCAGGCAGATTGACATGTGCACTGGAGCTGAGAAGAGAGATTATAAGACTAGAACAGAGCTGGAGCTTCTCTGTGTGGGAGTGATGGTTCTGAAGACAGAGCCAGGGAAGAGACTGTGCAGATCACAGCTCTGTGAAAAGGCAAGTGTGACTTTCCATACCTGATGAGGCTGCTGATCCATTTGCTCTGACTTGATCCTCCCTTTGCAGTGAAGCAACTACCTAATTCTCTTCCTGGTTCTTCCTGGGTACAAATCAGTTATGTGGTAAACAGACAGAGACAGAAGCTAAGTCTTTATTTGGAACCTAAGCCAACGAAGCCTCTTGTGGTCTTATCCTTCATTTATTTGTTCACTCATCAAAGTTTGCTTTACTATGCAGAGGCACAGTACAAGAAGCAGGGAAGGAATAAAAATAATCAAGAGGTGACCTTGGCAACACTAGCAATGACTTATCTTTTCATATGCAGAGCTATGATTTAGTGTTTGCCTTGGAAAAACACATTCCTTAACTTTTGTTTTGCTCTCAGACTTGGGAAAATAGAAATAACCTGGACTGGCAGGAAACTCATTTCCCAACCCCTATGCATAGATTATCTGATAATGGGAACATTTAAAGGGAAGCCACGGTTCTCAACTTAGATGCACAGAAAATCAATTTTGCATCAATCTGCAAGTATCACAAGGTCTTTGGACACCACAGTTTGGCTGTGGAGCTGGCCCAATATTGCTTCTTGCCTATCCAAATAATCATGAGAAGCAGACCTGGTTCAAATCCCAAGTACAGTAGTGGCTGAACTGTGAACTTTGATGGGGACTTCATACTTTACACACTTCTCCCCTAGGCACCTATATATGAAAGTGCCTAACAGTAATTCAGTAATTTCTTAGTGAAAAAAGAGGGAATGAAATAGTATTTTAGAGAATAGCCTTTTTTCATCAAAAAAAAGACTGCATTGCTCATTGAAAGGTGAGACCTTGGTATCTTATTGAATCACTTTCTTCATCCATAAAATGGGGACAAAGTTGCTAAAATGAGTGAGTTTGTGCAAAAAAGTTCTGGGCCCTGCTAAGTGGTTAGTAGAAAAGAAGCTCAATAATAGAAATGACTGAAATCCCAGGATTTTTATTGGTGTGTGTTTATTTTTGAAGCATTTTCAGGTTTGAAAGGGATTGTCGTTGTCTTTTTTTCTACCACATTCTATCAGATACAAAGAGACCAGGTGGTCTTAGGCACCTACAGGGCATTGTCCAGAGTGCCAGTGGCCCCAGGACCTTTCTGGTAGAGAACACTAAGACCCATTTCTCTCTTCTGCCTACCTTCTTAAGGAGCAGGATGAGTTGCATTTCCTACTCCCTCTCACCTTAACCTATGAGTTAGAGTCCATCACAGCTGTAGTCCAATTTTACAGGTGAGAAGGCAGAAGATAAAGATAACACCACCAGCCCTTTGCCAAGGGAAATCTTGACTTCACAGCCTTTGCATATAATGTTCTTGCTACTCAGTTAGACCCATGATTTGTTGGTTTTTATTTTAAATAGGTTCTATTAAGTCTGTTTTAAATAGGTTTTGTCAATAAAACTACATCTCTTTTCTTTAAAAAAATTCACCATGAATTTTTTTGCTGGATTTAAGCATATTTTTCCTTTTTGTAATCATCCAAGGATTTCATTTCTACTGGATCGAAGAGTTCTTTGTGGAGTGATATGAGAAAATCTGGGATTAACATGCTTATTCTTAGGCCTTCGACCCTTTCAGAGGGATTATTCTTAAAATATATAAATCCATTCAGTTATTAGTTTTCCTGCAGGCCAGGTAGCATTGGCAGCCCAAAATTTGTATTCAGTCTCAGCCAGTAGCATCTTCAGGGCACATAGGTCTGGGAGAGAAGTTGGAGCCAGGCAGGATAAGGACGGGGTTCTAGGGGAAGAAGCAGTTCACCCAGACTAGCCCCAAAAGGCACAACCAATGTGGTTGAGGAGACTCAACGTCTTGCTTCAGAGCTGAGAATGCTACTCCAAAGGGCTCCCTGCCTCAGCCACATTGAAAACTTGCTTCGCTTTCCTTTTCTCTCTCTTTTATAATTTCTTTCACGGCAGTCCACGAAAAAAGAACCACCTACTGTGGGTATGTTTATATATGTGGTTATATAATTACTTGTTGTGAGAGGACCATGGGGTGGTTGCAAAAGCAGCCCACAGCATTCTGGAAAACCCTGCTTATTTATCAGGGGAATTTCTATTTTGTGCAACAGTAGTTAATGATGATGATAATAATAATAATAAAATTCAGAACACTCTCCAGTCAGCTCAGGGCCTCTATTTTCTATTCTAGTTTGTTTATTCAACAAGTATTTACTAAGCATCACGCTGGACCTGGTGGTGGAGAGTAGAGCAGATGCTGATTTGAATATATAATCCCTGCTGTCTTGGAGTGCGGGCTGGGAGACAGCATGGCCTTGTATGACCCAGACCCAGGCTCGATCCCTGGCCTCCTGAGCACTGCTGGGTGTAGCCTTGAGCACTGCTGGAGTGGCCCTGGTATCAGAAACTCGAGCAGCAATACAATCAGACCCTCACATTGATCCACTGGCCCTACTGATCAAATATTGTCAGGAGTCACCCCTGACAAAACAAAACACAAACTCCCACAAGATTAGCTGTTTCCAGGGCTTGGCTTAGGACAAACTGGATGGCAGTCCATTTTAGTAGAATAGAAGAAGCTCAGGAAAAGAGAGACAATATCAGTCACAGGTGAGCTCCCTGGTGATCCAGGGGGAATCAGTCATGCAGTGGCCAGTCTGTATCCACCAGGAGGAACTTCAAGTACCTGGAACAGAGTGTTGGAACAAACAGTATTGGACAAGGTAGTAGGAGGGAGGCCTGGGGTTGGTGGGGAGTCCTGGGCCTCCATGGGGAGGCACCATGAGAAATCAGAAGAAGGAGTTTCTGGGGCACCAGAACACATTAGCATTCAGGGCCAGAGTGGAGGAGAATGACTCCCCTCTCCTCTGCCAGGCCTGAGTATGAGATTCGCCCAGAGGACAAAGTAGGCAGGAGGGTTAAGGCTAAGGGCTTTGGGCTTAGTAAATAAAATATGGCTTGCTCAGCTATGTGAACATTTCTATGTTTCTATGTGAACAGCTCATCTTTAGCATAAATATATCCTTTTAAGTCTTATTTAGGATACTGTAGCACTGTAGCACTTTCCTCCTGTTGTTCATTGATTTTCTTGAGTGGGCACCAGTAACGTCTCACAACAAATTGTGAGGCTTGTTGTTACTATTTTTGGCATATTGAATACGTCATGGGTGACTTTCCAGGTTTTTAGGATACACCGATACAAAAACATACTTGTTGTCTATCTGCTGCTCAGACTTACCTGGGTCCTGTGTCTTATCTGCACCCTCAACTGAGTTATCCCCTACCTCCTGCACCTGTGGTCTACTCATAGAAAGGTGTGGGATGCATGGTGAGGGATTCTGGAGTAAGTGGGACTCAGCCAGATCTGGAAGTCTCTACACCCTCTCTTACCTTTAGACATTTTAGATATTCCCATCAATCAAATGCTAGGGGCAGGGAAAAGCCTGTGTAGTGCAATGTAATTGACATTGGAACTGGACGGGCCAACTCAAGCCCTGTAGCCAAGTTCTGGTGTCCAGGTCATGAAGACTACAGGATCCTGCCCCCAAAGAGAGCAAGCAAGCCAAGTTGGGGAAGCCAGGTGCCTGGTTAGGGCATAGTTATGATCAATGCCCTCCTTCCCAATCTCCAGGACCATAGACAGGGAGTTGGAACCCGATGTTAATCTCCCCAGGATGGCCCTCAGGATTTGTTTTCAGAGGATGTCATGGACAATTAGGATTCTCCCGACCTTTTATGGGAACAGAAGGGAGAAAGGTGACTTGCAAATGGGTTTATGTTCCTGGGCTTGACTGCTGTTCTTGGTGAGGCTTTGAAGCACCAGATGCTTTTGCCTATGTCATTGCCTTTTCATTGGTAAGAGAAATCTGTGTGAGATCGAAGTTCACATTTATAGATCATACCAACTTTATAGATCAGGATTCAGGGGCTCAGAGAAGTAAAGAAACTGTCCATGGTCACCCAGCATAGTGGTGGCACAGAAACCTTCCCAGGTTCTTCTGACTTTTCTACTACTCCCCACCACCCCAAGCTCCCACAAGTCAGAAGGTCCTATAGTGTGTGACCAGAATCCAACCTTGTAATAATCTGTCAGAGGCACAAACCCAGATGCAGAATCTTCAATGTGACCTGCAGTGACAAGTGATTGAGATCATGGGTCCGAGTCAGAGACATAATCTTGCCACTCCCCATGTGGGCGTGTCCCTCTGGGTTCCATTGAGTTCATCTGTGATGAAAAATGTTCTAATTAGTAAAAGGATAATGTAACATGTATCTCCAATATACAGGGCATTTCATGGACATTCCCCTTTAAGTATTTTGATGTTCCAATAACTTTGAGTCTAGCCTGTAGGCTCTGGATAAATACGTCCACCCACTGAATTCTTGGGACCTACCCTCACGAACAAGTCATGCTCTTTGTAAAATCATGGGTACAACTGACAGCCCTGGAAATCCTATCTCTGCATCTTGCCTGCATAATGATGGGTCCTGCTAACTCCCTTCTCATCTTCCCACTCTTTTCTCCCTCTTCTCGAGCCACACCAGCCCCCCTGGTCCTCTGACTATGTTACTCCTTCTGTGTGCTCTGCCCCAGGTCTCCAAATCCAGATCTCAGCTCCACTAAGTGTCTCCCACCCAGAGGTGGGAGGTTAAGTATAGACCGTATGGCTTAAGTAAGTCTTCTCTGCAGTTGATCATATCATTCTCCTGAGATAAACTTGTGTGTGACTTGCCCACATGTTACTATTTCCCAATACAGTGTTCCATGAGATAAATTGTCTTGACTGTCTTCTTGATCTCTGCATTCCCTGTGACTGATGGATAGAATTCAATAACCATGCACTGATAGATGAGTGAGTGAATGAATAATTGAACCATTCCATCCATCCATCTTGCTCCCTTACCTGTGCTTCCACCTCTCTTCCAAGCCCTTCCCACTGACTGTTTCCAGTTGCTTGGTAGGGTCTTGGCTTCCCTCTGTCTCTGGTCTCCATGGCTCTATGTTCTTGTCAATCTGTCCCACTTCTGGCTTCAGGCCCACCTAAGATTCTAAGGCTGGGCTTTAAGGTTTTCACAGGGCAAGTCAAACATTTGAAAGGCAACAGAAGATTATTTCCATCTCGTCCCTACAGTCTTCCCAGTGCTTTCCCTGAGTGAGATCAGCTGACCCAGACCAGTCACCCACAGGGGGGCTGCAGACAATGATAGGAGGGGCTGAGCTCTGTAGGTGGGAGAGGAGAAGGGTCCCCAGAACAGCATGACTCACTAGAAACATATTCTTCCCTCCTTATCCTACTGAGGTCCAAGCTCCCTTCTCTTTCTGCAGAGTGTGACTCAACTTGAAACCTCACCCCACCCAGAGGTGGGTATAGCTGACAGACTAATCACCCCCTTTGCAGTGACTCAGCACCCAGCTTTTTCCTGCTGCCTGTCTGGAAGCTCATCAGAGCCATCAGGGACTGTTTACCATCACCTCCAATCATGCATAATGCATCAGCCTCCCTCTTTGCAGGCCAACTTCCCCCAAGCCCTAGAATTCAAAGGTGAGTCCTCCTCTGGGGCTCTGAGAGCACTGACATTCCAACGCACTCCTGTCCCACGAAAGAGGCTGCCCTTGGGGACACTGCTGTGGCCTAGGATGGAGGGATTGGACACTTGTCACCCAGATGACCAGGCACATGCATGCGACCCTCTAGCCCCTTCCTCCCCACCATTGTCTGTCAATGGGGCCCTTCTTCCCCAGTTGCCCGGAAGTGGGAAACATCAAGTCACTCTAAGCCAAAAGGAAGGAGGATGGTGTTGGCATGATTAAGAGAGGCTGATTGGGGTATGGTTGGGCCATACCCTGACTACCTAGAGTCAATAAGCATCCATGAGTGTTATTTCTTCAAGAGTTGCCCAAAATATCTTCTTTTTGTAGAGTGCATTTAATCAGCCAAGGTGGAGACTTGCTGCAGTATGACCTACTCTCCTCCTTGTACCACCTAAGGCGACTGAGATTCCCCACCCACAGAAAGTGTCCCACACACACACATACCTCCTGATAGACATAGGAGCACAGCCCTCTGGGGACATAACTTTGTGTCACAGACCCAGCATCACTAGGTGGGGGAGGGAGTTGCAAAAGGAACAGTGGGTGCTCAAGTATTCCAGGGAAGGAAAAGTAAGAGGCGCCACTAGCTGTTGGCTGAATGTGACCACAAATTCTCACATGCTGCACAAGAGCAGACCCAGTGTCGACAGGAGCAGCAACTTCCCCAAGGAGAAGCTCCCTGTCAGTATCACAGCATTGTGCTGTCTGCCATTAGCAAGCCTCAGCCATGAATCCCAAAGCAGAGTGACACATACTTTGACAGGAACCCTATGCTGATGATTTTCTGGGGACTGACCCACAGAATATTTAAAATGTCATGAGAAATGTTTATATTCCAGTGGGGGGCTGGGGGATGGGACAGAGACACCAGAGCCATTGGGTGACTTGCTCAAAGCTAGCCAGCTAGAAAGAAGCATGACTGTGACTGGCTCCAGGGATGTACTCTGAAGCATGGACCCACGTGGCTGATGCCAAGATCCCAGCAGACATGGTGCATCCAGATCAGCTTGCATGCAGAGGGTTTTGCTACACTAACCTGTTTTCCCTTTGAGGTGAATTCTTGGAAGTCTTCATCTCCCAGAGTATCTTTTACCTGCAGTTCTGTTGAGCTTACAGGTGCCAAGCACAGGTCCAAGAACATGACCATTGTTATCCTCTCCAACCCTTATAGCACCCAACAAGGTTAGTAGTATTAGGACAATAACCAGATGAGTAAGTGCCATTCTACACTGGCATCAGATCTACCAGTCTCAGAAATAAGAGACTAGAAAAATTGGTGCCTCCAATTTCCAATTTCTAAGAGGTATGGGCCTGGGGTTCTCCCTTGCACCAACCCATCCCAACAAATCTGTTCAGACAATTGCAATTTGTTCTATCAGCTGAGTAAAAAAAATGGGAGGCATCTTGATTTTCCCCTTCTCTGTGCCCACCAGATCCCCTCCATCATCATGGGCTCTGCCCCACCCCCAGGGCATACTCAGTTCATCCCCAAACAGAAAAATGGTCTGTTTTCATTCTTGCCCATTTCCAGCTGATTTTCCAGACAGCAGCTAGAAGAGCTTTTGATAAAGCACTTAGAGAAAACAAAACAAAACAAAATTCCTCATCATGGCCTTCGGGCTCTGTTTGCCCTTGTCCTTCCTCTGTCTCATGCATTTTTTTTCCCTGAAGCACCTATTTTAGGTTCTTATGACATATCTGTTAAAAACAATTCTGTGCAGAAACCCATCCCCGCCACTTGCCTGCATATACCATCAAAGCAGTTACAACGAGCATGATACCCAGAATCCTATAAATGAGGGACTGGAAAATTACAACTCTTGAGACAAATACAGCCTGAGTTTTGTTGTTGTTGTTGCTTAGATATAGCAGTTTTGTTGAGATATAATTTACGTTATATAATTTACCCACTATTTAACTTAGTGTAGGAGTGGCCCATAACCTGCAGTGTTCAGGGCTTACTCCTGGCTCTGTGCTCAGAAATAAACCCTTCATTTCTTTTTCTGGCCAAATACTATTCCATTATATAGATATATACTTCATTTATTCATATATGAGTTGATCATTTGGGTTGTTTCTCCTTGTTGGCTATTATGAAAAATGCTAGTCTGAATATTTTTGCTTATGTTTTGCATAGCTATGTACTTTTATTTCTCTTGGATATATATCTAGAAGTGGAATTATTGGGACATGGTGGCTCCATTTTTAACCTTGTGAGGAATTGTGAGGCTGTGCCATTTGGAATTCCCACCAGCATATTAGGAGGCTTATAATCGTGCCATATCTTTTTTAGTTTTGTCTCTTTCATGAAAGTTATTCGGGAGGATGTGAAGTGGTATCTCATTGTGGGTCTTGATTCATGTTCTCTGAAGACTGATGTTCTTAACCATCTTCGCATGGGTTTATTGATATTTCTGTATCTTCCTTGGAGTAATGTCTTTTTTAAAGTTGAGATATTTGTGTTTTTATTATTCTATGGGAATAATATTTA
>JAOXYA010143632.1:0-10056 GCA_028565675.1 Sorex palustris | reverse complement strand
GGAACTTTATGAGGAGGTGCTATTTGGTACTGGGCTTATACAGCTATTTTCAAACAGGTCTTTGTTAGAAATAGAGTTGGCGAGTGGGATGTTGTTGGATTGTAGTTGAAGGGGTGGGAAATATTTGGTTGGTATTAGGTGACAAGTTGTGCGATGAGAGTCCTGAGTGCTTGATATGAGTGATATACCTGCGGCCCGCTGAGGAGAAGGCCACGCCCACTTTGGGAGGCCACGCCCCCTTCCTGGTGGCCACGCCCCTAGCCAGTCCCAGGCCCCTCCCACCCAGGAACCTGGAATGGAGGAAGGGTGGTGGACAGTTTCCCCACTGGGCTTCAGGCAGGAATGCAGGTGCGGCTGGGGGACAGGAGCACTTCCCGCTGGACGCCCCCTACCTACCTGGAGGGGAGGGACCGATGGACTGGTTGGCACGGTCCCGTGGAGCTGGGCGGACAAGTCTCCCCACTGGGCTTCAGGTGGGAATGCAGGCGCGGCTCGGGGGCAGGAGCACTTCCCGCTGGGCCTTAAAAAGTGCCATATTCAAGGCTCTTTCAGTGTTAGGAGAATGAGACCCATCATTGTTATTGGTATTTGGCATATTGGATACGCCACAGGAAGTTTGCCAGACTCTGCCGTGCGGACAGTTTGCGGTAACCTGCCAGGTTGTCCAAAGCAAGAATGAGATAATAAGATGTTGAGTGGCCGTGAATGCAGCTGCGCGCTTCAGGGAGCTGGATTTTATAGTCTCTGGGTCTTGGCCATTGGTGGAATTACACGACGCCGGGGGCAGTTGGTGGGTGTGACCCCTGCCTACTGGAAGGTGGAGGATCTGGGTGGAGGATGCTCAGCCCCCATCTGAGCAGGCTTGGAGATCTCAGCCCTGGGACCCACATGCCTTTGTTCCTCTGCCGGTACCTTCATGCATGTGAAGAGTGGTCTCAGCATGATTGTGGCTGGTTCTGGAGGACTTCGGCTGCAGAGGCTCTGGTCAGGGTGGGGAGGGAAACCCAACTCGCCCCCTCCAAAGGGCCCCGGCGAGGACAGCCACGTGCGGGGGCAGGAGATTCTGTGCTATTCTCTTCTGGAAGCTGTGTTTTATAGTCTCTGGGTCTTGGCCATTGATGCGTTTACATGGCACCAGTGGGGTCAGTAGGAGACCCCTGCCTACTGGAAGATGGAGGATCTGGGTGTTTATACATTTGTAAAAATAGAAATTTGTAGTTTTTGAATTTTTATAAGCTTATCATTTATTCACTATTTTTTAAATTTCAATTTAGATTTATTTATGTATATAGGTGTCACCACCTTCACAACAAATTATTTTTTAAAAATCTCTTTTATATGAGTAATATAAAGAAATGTAGTAAAGAAAATACAAATTCCAAAGTCATCTAAAATGGATATATTTGACCATAGACTTACTTGTGAGAGAGGGTAGTCGGGAGAGACCTTTGGAACACTGGCGGAGGGTATGTGTTGGAATAATGTGTGCATGAATATTGTGTGAAAAATATAATTAGCAGTATTATAATTCTTGATACTCTAATAAAAGGGTTAAATATGTGTGTGTCTTTGTTTATATCTGTATATCTATTTAGGTCTTCTATAAAGGTTATCTCTTCCTTTTTAAATAGCAAAACAACCGTGATTCCTTTTAGTATCTTACAGCAAGACCTCCACCCGAGAACAACTGACTTATCAACTACATCGTTCATCATTTCATGTCTGTCTTTCTTCTTTAGCTGTCAAAAAACCTAGAACAAATTTAATGTTCAGCTAAAATAAATACTAATTGGACTCTGGATTGATTCCCCACCCCTCACTTCCTGTGACTTATTTTTATAGTCTGCATCTTTCATTAGAAAACATTTTATTATTTTTGTTTTGAAAAACTGAGCAATTACTTTTCTTAAAAAATATTAAGCACCAGTGATATACAGTACTATTAATGATAGGAGTTTTTGCATACAACACTCCAATAGCCCACCCACACCAGTGGCCCTCCATCTCAGACCCTCCCCATTTCTAATACCCTGTCATGGTAAGCCAAGTTCTGTGGACCACGTATCAGTTTCTGTTTTATTCCCTGAGTTGTTTCCATATGTCCCACATATGAGAGAGATTATTCTGTATCTCATTATGGCCGACTTCACTCAACATGATACTTTCCAGATCCAACAACACAGCACCAAATTACCTGATTTCATCTTTTCTCATCCCCAAGTTGTACTCCATTGTGAATATGCACCAACGTTTCTGTATCCAGTCTTTTCATGAACACTTGAGTTGCTTCAGATCTTGGCCATTATGAATAGTGCTACAATGAACATAGGAGTCCAAGTGTCTTTCTGAAGTAAAGTTTTCATGCCCTTGGTGTAATAACACTGTTGATACATACAAGCAAATTTATGAGGTTTTATTTTTTTAATTTTAATGAATCATTGTGAGATACAGTTGCAGACTTACAAACTTTCGTGATTACATTTCAATCAAATAATGTTCGAGTACCCATTCCTCCACCAATATCCATTCTCCATTACCAATGTTCCCAGTATTCCTCCCACAACCCCTACCCCTTCCCACCCCATGCCTATGTGGCAGGCACTTTCCCTCTTCTTTTGTGTGTTATGGTTTGCAATATAGGCACTAATCAGCCATCATGTGTAGTCCTTAGCCTACTTTCAGCACGTCTCTACCAAGCAATCCCTCCAACCATCATTTACTTGGTGGTCTCTTCTCCATCTCTCCTGCCTTTCCCACCCCCCCACCACCACTACCACACCGCACATATGAGATCAACTTCTGAGCCGTGGAGCGATCCTCCTGATCCTTATATCTACTATCTTTAGATGTTATTCTCCTATTATGTTACTTTATATTCCACAAATGAGTGTAGTCATTCTGTGCCTGTCCCTGTCTTTCTGACTCATTTCTCTTAGCATAATACTCTCCATGTTGATCCACTTATATGCGAATTTCATGGTTTCATCTTGTCATCAATGTCATCTGCAAATAGTGAGAGTTTGATTTCTTTCTTTTCTATTTGAATTTTTTCATGCACCTTTTGTCCATTCGGATTTCTTCTTTGGGAAAGTTTCTTTTCATTTTATCACTCAGTTTTCTAATGTGTTTGAATGTTTTCTTATTGTAGAGTTCAACCAGTGCTTTGTTTATTCTTGATATTAACCCTTATCAGAACGTTATTTGGCGAGTATCCTTTCTCATTCTGTAGATTGTCTTTGTATTCTGGCCTCTGTATCTTTTGAGGTGCAGAACCTTCTTAGTTTAAGATAGTCCCATTTGTTTATCTTTGTTTCCAGTTGCTTGGTCAATGGCATTTCATCCTCGAAGATACCTTTCGCTTCAATGTCATTGAGGGTTTTGCCGACCTTTTCTTCAGTGTACCTTATAGACTCTGGTCCGACGTTGAGGACTTTAATCCACTTTGATCTGACTTTTGTGCATGGTGTTAGGTAGAGGTCTGAACCCATTTTTTTGCACATAGCTGTCCAGTTTTGCCAGCACCATTTTTAAAGAGCCTTTCCTTGCTCCACCTTACATTTCTTGATCCCTTATCAAAGATTAGATGATCATATATATGAGGGTGTGTGTAAGGATATTCAACCCTATTCCACTGGTCTGTGGATCTGCCTTTGTTTCAATACTATGTTGTTTTAATTACTACCGCTTTGTAGTACAGTTTGAAGTTGAGAAAGGTGATCCCCTATCTTTTGTTTCCTTAAGAATTGCTTTAGCAATTCATGGGGTCTTGTTGTTTCATATGAATTTCAGGAGTGTTTGATCAATTTCTTTGAAGAATGTCATGAGTACCCTTAAAGGGATCACATTGTGTGTAATGCTTTGAGGAGTATTGTCATTTTGATAGTGTTAATTCTCCTAATCCATGGGCAGGGTATGTGTTTCCATTTCCTTGTGGCCTCTTTTATTTCTTGAAGTGGCATTTGTATTTTTTTGTACAGCTCCTTTACCTCCATTGTTAAGTTGATTTTCTGAAGCATGATTGTGAATGGGATTGCCTTTTTCATATTATGTTTTTCTCTCTGATTTTTGCATATATGAAAGCCATGTATTTTGGGGTTTCGATTTTATAGCCTGTAACTTTACTATACAAGTCTATTGTTCCTAGGAGCTTCTTGATAGAGGCTTTAGGGGTTCTCTAAATCATGTCATCTGCACATAGTGAGAGTTTGATTTCTTCCTTTCCTATTTGGATGCCCTTAAAACCTTATCAGGTTTTAGAGGTAATAAAAAGAATTGACACATTTGGCTGGAGTCTTTTCCAAGAGAGGTATGTATCTGCAGAACTTTGGACATGGTGTGACAGTCCTCATGGTATGGGACTGTACACCTGTGTGCATGTGCTCACACACACATGTGTGCATGCACTCACACCCTGCTCAGGCAACTTCCACTCATGCATCACTTGAGAATTGTCCCTCGCTTTTTGCAGTTGTTCCATGGCATGGGCTGAACAACTGACAGAAGCCACCAGCAACGTCGCGACGCGTCTTTTCCTTTATTGTCTGAAGAATTCTTCCTTGATTATAGTGAGGCAAATTTTGATTACAAAGGAACTCGTTGCCCTGTGCTTCAGTCATTCAGTTGATTTTTCTGAAATGAAGAGGGCTAAAAAGGTGTGTGCTATTTATTGTGACAAAGAAATTTTAGATAAAAGAAATTCAGAATTGGTTCTGGTAGCTGTGAAGGAACTTCTGCAGCTTCCTCTCTTGCTTGCAGAATTGTGTACATTTCAGAGAATATCCTGGCAGTGAATTCTGCTACCATGTCCCATTTTCAGGAGGCTTACCTAGAGCGTAAAATGATAGATGTCAACTAAGATATTAAAAAAAACTCCCAGGCTTTCATTATGTTTCAGAGTTTTTGCAACTTTGTTTCTAGATATGGAAGTTGGTATGCCATGGTCTTTGAGGTTAGACTGAGCTGCATTTAAAAAAACAAAAATTGTGTAGAGTTAAGGCAAGCAACATGCTCCTTATATATGTGTGTATATATATGCATTAAATATGTTATTACTATTATCAAGTAGTTTTTACTAATGTGTTCATCACCTTACCTTAGAAGAATTAGGGGCTATAGACCCCATAGGTCTACCTGCGGGGTGAGTTCATCAGCATCCTGATGGTGCCTTCAGGTTTCCTGATACAAAATTGCCACTGTGCTTTTGGCCTGAATCCAACAACTTGGGACCAAGTTTACCAAGAAATGAAATGGCCAAAATTTAGGTATGTGGGAGCCACACCCACAAACCATCTCTGGGTCAGCTCTATAAGATCATTTATTGGCCTTATTTTAGAGACTCATAGATAAATCTCAAAAGAGATCAAAAGACGCATTTAATCTCAGACCTGGACATGGCTGAACAGATTGGGGTAAATTGGAGGAGGTCCGGTTGGCCTAGTGGCCCACCCAAACAGAGCCCCCAGCAGCCAAATGCTTCCACTGTCCAAAATTGCAGTCATACACCCGACCTGACTCCACCATCTCAGGAAGGACCTCGGTCACGGTCACGGTCAGATTCGGTCACGGTCCTCCCGTTGTTCATCGATTTGCTCGAGCGGGCTCAGAAACGTCTCCATTGGAGACTTTGTTGTTACTGTGTTTGGCATATCGAATACATCACGGGTAGCTTGCCAGGCTCTGCCGTGCAGGCGAGATACTCTCGGTAGCTTGCCGGGCTCTCTGAGAGGGGTGGAGGAATCGAACTCGGGTTGGCCATATTGGCTGCGTGCAAGGCAAACGCCCTACCCCTGTGCTATCTCTCCAGCCCATGTCTGAACAACTGAAGGGAAATGATCCCTTTCATTCCAGATAATGCTTAAAGTGGAGAGTGCGTCTTGGGTCTGCAACCACAACCTGGCATCCTTATTTGAACCCCAGACTGAGGACTCAGGATGATATTGCCACCTGAAAGCAGGGTCTATGAAGGCAACCTCCTGACCCAACACAACCACATCAAGTTTCTCAAAGTTCAGCAATGAGGTCAAGGAAGGATGAAACTCTAGTGTATGACATGGGCCTTGTCCTGATGTGTGTGATTTTCCTGCCCCATGAGGATGGTCACGAAGGAGAATGCAGCCAGTCTGAAGGCCAGCATATCAGAAAGGGAGGCCCGTACTAGGTGGAGTCATTCCTGATTGTTTGCCTTTCTTGACTTCAGCTAAGTTATCACTGTCTCTAGAAAGAAGAATCACAAGGTTCTTCCTGATTGGATTTCAGTTACATAATATTCCAACACGGGTCCCTTTACCAGTGTACATTTTCCATCACCAATGTCCCCAGTTTCCTTCCTGTCTCCCCCCTTCCCTCATGCCTCTATGGAAAGCACTTCTCTCTCTCTCTCTCTATCATAACTGTGTATCTCACCACAATTAATTAAAAATTAATTTAAAAATTTTTTAAAAAGAAGGATTGCTAAAGTTAGTCTTATACTGTCTCAAGTTGGCAACAGAGGTTTTAAATGAAAGTGTGTAGGCTGGAAATAAGTGTCAGCCCTTACATCTGTCTTGTAGGCTCTGGTCTCCTCTGCCATTATGCGCAGGTCCAGTGCACTTGATTGACACCTGGTTCAAACTTACTCAAGTAAAGAGACGAGAGTAGTTGAGCTATCTACAAAATTGAGGTGACCTACTCAGTTTGAACATGGTCTTCTAGTTCAAAGACAGCCATCAAGAATCTTCCTGTTTTTTCCCTTCCCTCAATTTCCTCTGCTTGGTCTCCTACCCAGGCAAGTTATCTGTTTGTGGCAATTGCTGCCAATTAAGTGACTGTGGTGGAGAAGGAAAGGACCTCTCTCCCCCGTGTTCTCCTAATCCCAGGGGAGTTGAGTATTATGCAGCTGGCTTGGATCTTGTGTCCACTCCCGAACAATCACAGTAGTCAAAGTGAGGGAGTATTTTGATTGGCCAGGGTTGGATCATGTTAACGCCCTTCATTTTTTTTTTTCCTTTTTGGGTCACACCCGGCATTGCACAGTGATTACTCTTAGCTTTGCACTCGGGAATTACTCCTGGCCGTGCTTGGGGGATCCTATGGGATGCTGGGAATCAAACCCAGGTCGACCACATGCAAAGCAAAAGCCCTACCTGCTGTGCTATCACTCCGGCCCCAACTCCTTTCATTTTGAAGTAGGGAAAAGTTAATCCAAATCATGTGGACCAAGACTAGGGACATGTGAATTCCCTTAGAAATATAGGACCAAACAAAAATAAAAATCTTTCTTTTACTTTTTTGCTGACCCCTAGAATTACAAATTTTTAATTTATTTGGAATAGTTTTAGGACTGGAGCAATGCACAGTGGGTAGGGCGTTTGCCTTGCATGAGGCCAACCCGGGTTTGATTCCTTCGTGCCTCTCAGAGAGCTTGGTAAGCTACCGAGAGTATCCGGCCTGCATGGCAAGCTCCCCGTGGCATTTTCAATATGCCAAAAACAGTAACAATAAGTCTCACAATGGAGACGTTACTGGTGCCCACCCAAGCAAGTCGATGAATAATGGGAGGACAATGCTACAGACAGTGCTACGGTGCCGTTTTTATTTACAGAAAAGTTGTGCAGATAGTGCAGGGAGTTCCCATATTCTCTACACTGTTTTCTCAATTATTAATGTCTCGCTGCAATACATTTGTCAAAATTAATGAACCGATAGTGACACATTATTGTTCACTGAAGTCCATACTTTGTTTATATTCCATTAGTGTTTAGTCTCTATTATGTTCAATATCCCTCATGATATTTAGTCCTTAGATTCCTCTTGGTTATAGTTCCTTAGATCTTTCTTTGTTTTGGAAGAACTTGATAGTGTCAAGAGTGCTGGTTAAGTATTTAAAGCATCTCCCTCAGAGGGCATTTGCCTGATGTTTTGCGAATACTGTGACTGAAGTGTTTGGAAGATCACAGAGGCATAATGCATTTGCCGGACCCATCCCCACCCCATTCTGTCATCTTTTGAAGATCTGTGATATCAGTGTGAATTGTCACAATGGCATGTGCATGTGTCTTTAGCACCAAACTGATCACCAGGGTTTTTTTTTTTTTCCACACTCAGCAGCGTTCAGGGCTTACTTCTGGCTCTGTACTCAGGGATCTGTCCTTGCAGGGTATGGGTCCATATGTGGTGCTAGGGATCAAACTTGGGTCGATTGTATGAAAGGCAAGTGCCTCACCCACTGTTATCTCTCCAACCCCCTGATCACCAGTCTTTGTTATGTTTTTCCAGTTATAGTTACTCATGTGTCCAAATTTCCATACTATACTTGCAGTATCCAGTTAGAATATTTTTATGCAGAAAATTTACCTTCTCTGTCTAACTTATTTTTTTATCTAGTCACTTTTTTGTACCACTACACACCGGTGGATATTTGTTTTAATTGTGAATTATGTACCCTACTTAGCCAAGGAAGAGAGTCAAGATCTCATATGCTGAGAGCTCAGAATGGATTAGACTCTGCCCTCAAAAGCACAGTCCTGTTTAATGAAGGAATGAATATATGAGTTGTCATGGTGCACAGAGAAATATAAGAGTGAGTCTGGTGCTGAGTCTGGTAAGAGAAAATGTCCCAAGGAAGACAAATGCTGAAACTATGTCTTGAGGGTCACTACAGGCCTTGCAAGTTGGCCAAAGACAGGTCAGGCAATGGACAGCTAGTGAAATATATGAGAACATGACTGGATGAATCATATTTGCCAAATGGAGTGTCAGAGAGTCAATATATTTGGAACGATGTGTGTCATTTGGAACATGGAAGGGAGAGGTATAAGGGCTTTGATGGAGAGTTGATTGTGGTTATATTATGCTTTGTAAGCAGCTTTGGACTTTGTTATGAGCACTGTGGGGAGTTGGGAGGTAGTTTTCAATTATAAAGCGATGTGATTTGATCTCTAGGATCATAACCATCATGGCAATTGGATATTGCTATGAGCATTGTCACTGGCTAAGGGTAGAAAGGTTAGAAAGAATTTTTTAGTTCTCATTTCTTTTAATTTTCCAATTATTACAAAAACAACCAATCCTTGTCTTTCTTATATTTCTGTCTGTCTTTCTCGAGTGAGTTAGTAATATTGTTGCCAAAGTAAATAATCACACAATAAGTGGCTGGAGCGATAGCGCAGCAGGAGGGCGTTTGCCTTGCATGCAGCCAATATGGCCAACCCGATTTTGATTCCTCAGCCCCTCTCGGAGAGCCCGGAAAGCTACCGAGAGTATCTCGCCCGCACAGCAGAGCCTGGCAAGCTCTCTGTGGTGTATGCCATACACAGTAACAACAAAGTCTCCAATGGAGATGTTACTGGGCCTGCTCGAGCAAATCGATGAACAATGGGAGGACCGTGAAGTGGCTTCAATACTACCGAGTCTGTTATCTTAGTACTCCAGGTTAGAAGTCTGGCCCAGGTCTCATCAGGTTAATATTACGGTGTGGGCAACACTGGATTTCTTTCTGGAGACTCAGAGCAGAATCTATTTTCCTGTCTTTTCTGGATTCTAGAGGCTGTTTGCATTCCTTGGCTAATAGGCCCTTCTTCTTTTTTCAAAGGCAGCAATAATAGCCAAGTCTTTTTCTCGCCCTGACCCATTGCCCTGATCTCTCCTTTCCACCTCTGTTGCAGTTGGATCCCTTGCTGATTATGTTGACCTACCCAGATCATCCAAAACAATATCTCTAGCTCAGGATCCTTAACTTAAAACACACCTGCCAAATCCTGTAAGCCATGTAGGGTAGCACATTCCCAGCTACCAAAGATTACAGCTTGGACACCTTTAGGGGATCATTATGTTGCAGGCGATGCTGTTGCTTGGACATTTCTGGAGTCCATCTCTAAATCCACATTTATCCTTGGCTTCTACTCGGGTCCAGCTGCTGGATTTGTATTTGAATGTGTTTTATCTTTATCCTGTATATTTGGAAAAACAGCCTTCTGAAGGAAGGGAGTTTGTTCTGTTGTGTAGCGATAGCACAGTGGTAGGGCTTTCGCCTTACAAGCGGCCAACATGGCCGACCCGAGTTCGATTCCTCCGCCCCTC
>JAOXYA010143613.1:0-10057 GCA_028565675.1 Sorex palustris | reverse complement strand
ACATAGAAAGATTGCATTCATCTGTGGAATATAAAGTAATAGAATAGGAGACTAACACCCAACAATAGTTGAGATAAGTAACAGGAGGTTTGCTCTGTGTGGCTTGGAGGCCAGCCACACATGCTGGGGTAAAAGGCAGCTCAGATAGAGTAGGGAACGCAAAGTAAAGGGTGTTGGGAGGATCTGCCCAGGATGCATACTGAAAGTAGACTGTAGAGAGAACAAAAGGAAATGCTCTGCCACGAGGGGGATGGGATGGGGGAGAAGAGGGGCGGGTGAGAGGGATACTTGGATCATTGGTGGAGAATGGACACTGGTGGAGGGACGGGTACTCAATCATTGTATAACTGAAACCCAAGCACAAAAATCTGTAAGTCTACAACAGTACCTGATGGTGTTTCACTAATAAAAAATTTCTTAAAAGAACAATAATTTTAATCCCTTAGTACAGCTTCTTCAACTTTTTGTCAGATATTTTCAGGCATGAGTTGTCATATTTTAAAATAATGAATTAAATAAATTCCTAGAATCCACTTAAATTGTCACTCTACAAGTTTCATCCAATGTTAGTAAATTTGTATAACAAATGCCAGACCATGCTGTCATTATCCCAAAAATATTGCTCTAGTTCAATGTCACCATTATTTAAAACGAATGTATTTTGTAAGAAAAAAACTATATATAGTTTTATATAGTTTATATGTGTATAACTTTATATCTATGTATGTGTATATGTATATATACTCATATATAATACTTTAATATAAATTTAGACATAATTGGTCAACATTATTTTAGAGAAATCATCTTAATGTTACAAACATTTTCTTACTGGCTTGATTTACAGACATCCTTCCTTTGTATTTTTTTTTTTGCTCTATAACCTCTTGCCTTTCAGGGGTGAACTAAATTCTGAAACTTCTTGTAATCTCTTCTGTCACTAATAAAACATATTTTGTAAAATAGACCTAATATGTTTAAGTACTTGTGTAACAAAGGAAATATTAAAGAAGATCATAATAAATGAGGAAGAGGAATAATGTTTTTAGAAAGCAATAGTATAAAATATCAGTTTTCCTAATTAAATACAACACTTATATACTTCATAACAATTCCAATCATAGTTTCGAAGAGTTTTCTTCCCCTTTTGAAACTTTATATTCGTATTTTATCTACAAACAAACACTGTCTTCCCGTTGTTCATCAATTTGCTCGAGTGGGCCCAGTAATGTCTCCACTTTGAGACTTGTTGTTACTGTGTTTAGCATATTGAATACGCCACTGCCATGCGGGCGAGAAGCGAGAGAAATACTCTCATAGCTTGTTGGGCTCTCTGAGAGGGGCGGAGGAATTGAACCCGGCTCGGCTGGGCTGGCTGCGCGCAAGGCAAACACCCTACCGCTGTGCTATCCAGATAAAAAACATGCTAAGATCACTAAGATATTTTCCAATAGTGGAAATGTGGAAGAAATTCTCTACCACAAATTACAACATTTTTGTAACAACAACAATGAAAACCAGCGTGGTAACTGCAAGAATAGAGTTTCAGGCTCATCATGTTTGTTCACAGTGCTTAAAACACAATAAACGTTTATGGAATAAATGCTTTAGTACAGTAGAAGCAATATAACTAGTAACAGAATATTAGCATATATATTCAACATAATAAAGACATCATCAACCACCACAAATCCCTAAAAATAATATTACATTTATAAGTATTGAGAAATTGCTACTTAGGAAATGAATGCAGTTTTCATATTACCTCATAAAATAAGTACACAAACAGAGCTTGATTTCTATAACTAAGTATATAAAATGATATATTTAAAAATACTGGAATAAAACATTACTGTATCACTGTCATCCCATTGTTCATCGATTTACTCGAATGGGTGCCAGTAAAATCTCATTCGTCCCAGTGCTGAGATTTTAGCAGCCTCTCCTTACTCGTCCTTCCCAACACTGCAGTATTGGAGGCTCTTTCAGGGTCAGGGGAATGAGACCCGTTATTGTTACTGTTTTTGGCATATTTTTGGCATATTGAATATGCCACGGGTAGCTTGCCGGGCTTTGCCATGAATAAAACATAGGTTTTTGTAAATTTCACCTTTGGTTTTGGGGGCATGAGTTCTTAGAAGAAGAAGGGAACTTTTAATACTTAAAAGCAATTCAGAGAGGAACAAGGAGAAATCATTTCCAATGTCAATATTTAGGTGTCTGTGGCCACATAGAAATACATACCACAACTCAGGAGCATTCATTCAGATAGGAATGTCCACATAAATCATTGTATGGAGCCACCATGCTTTTCTAGCAATTTTGGCCTCTTGGTGGTTCCCTATGAGGTATCCAAATTTATGTGAAAAATATTTAAAAGGTTTTACATTTTCTATGTGGATTGGCACAATAGAAATCTCAGAGTCAGCTCTAAGAGAACTTAGATCAATGATACCCAGCATGAGATGTATGGGACCATACCAGACCTACTGAATTAGAAACTCTGGGTGAGACCCAGCACCTGTTCTGACTGACAGTTATGTGAACTAAAGTCTGAGAACCACTATCCACATTGAAACAAACCATCATCCACATTATCAGTGAATCCACAACCTCTTCTCAGTTCAATTCCACGTGATTGCTACTATGAGCAGTACCATTTTCATATGAATTGGTCATAGTCTTCAATCCCAAACCCTTCAGTCAATGAATTCCTGCAAAATATATTTTATCTGATCATTTTGCCAAATTGGAGCTCAAAAATGGTTCACAGTCTAACATATATTGTTCAAGGTCCAGGATTTACAAATCAAATGAGAACATTAATTATATTGCTGAATATTGCTGAAGCTCTACACAGCAAGCAAGGTTAGACTTAAGTACCCCAACACTAAATTCACCCCCATAATAAATGATCACTAGAAGATATTCAAGGAAACCTTATTCTTCAATATATTACATGATAGCATTTGAAATACTTAAAGACACTGTAGATAATACCATCAGGTGGCAACTATTTTCTCAAGAAGGGTGGTAAGGAGGAATCCACTCACATGGGGAAGAAAGGTCTGAGATACCCATGGTACACTTTGCCTCGATAGTGTTAGTTTTCTCTCCAATATTAATGACATGAAATTTAAATTATGATTTATAGAAAAATTTCAAATCATAAGCCTAAGATCATGAACTGACAAGTCGCTGAGGTAAAAATTTAAAGAGCTAATCTAAAAATATGAAAGTAATAATCTTCTTTGTTGAAATAAAAAATCAAGTCATACAATTTAGTTTTTATTTTTAGTTGTCAAAAGAAAGAAAACTCTCAGTGTTAATAGAAGTAGAAAATTGTCACAAATATTCTAGAAGACAATTTGTCAAGCTACATTAAAAACCTCTTTGTGCAGAATCTTTCTGACTTAAACTTACTTCCTGCTCTCCCATTTGGAAAAATGAACAGTAATATGAATAAATATATATAATTAAAGAAGTTTGTTTTGTGTTATTTATAATACCATAAATTTTGAATGATCCAATTGTCAGAATGAATATGGGTCACACTGGGTTGCACTATCAATCCCCAATTTTGTGAACTATACTATTATTATGTGACAATAAATTGAAAGGAAGCTTTCAGGGAATATATTCTTTAGAATACTTAATTATTAAAATCTACAAAATATTTAACAGCCTAAATAAAATAGTAATTTGCTTGTATAGCTTATAGCAATAGTATCACTACATTAATAGTAAATTAAAAGTAAATTATCCCAAGTTGTAACACAAAAAGTAAGTATTTAGCAATAATTATCATAAATCACATTATTATAATATGTAGAAATTTAGTAAATGTCTACAATGATTTTTATCTATAGTGATATTTATTCTATATCTATAGTGATCATTATTCTAGATTCTTACACAACATCTTGGTTTTTTTTTAATTTTATTGAATCACCATGAGAGAGTTACAAACTTTCATGTTTGGGTTACAATCACACAATGATCAAACACCCATCCTCTACCTGTGCACATTCCCCAACACCAATATCCCCAGTATACCTCCCCTTCGCCACCCTCCCCCTGCCTCCATGGCAGATAATATTCCCCATACTCTCTCTCTACTTTCGGGCATTATGGTTTCATTGCAGACTGAGAAGTTATCATGTTTGGTCTATTTACTTTCAGCACACATCTCCCATCCCGACCGGTTCCTCTAGCCATCATTATTTTAGTGATTCCCTTCTCTATTCTAGCTGCCTTCTCCTGTTTTCTCATGAGGCAGGCTTCCAGCTATGGAGCAATCTACCTGTCCCATGTATCTACTATCCTTAGGTGTCAGCCTCATGTTATGACACCACAACTTTCTAAACACAATCAGGAATACAGAAACTAAAAGAAATCAAAATATTTCTTTTAAGAGTAATGGAAATGTCCTAAACCCCAGTTGTGTTATAAGTTGTTCAATTCTTATGTACTAAAGTTGTATGTGAGATAAATGTTATATAATAAAGCTATGTTTCAAAAAATGTTATAATAGTAAAGCTATGTTTCAATAAATCTGTTTAAAAACAAAGAAAAAATACTCCACTAAAGATAAAGAAAAAAGAAAAGAAAATGTGCTTGAGATTTTAAAATTTACTGTCCCCACTAAGCATCTGTTGATAAAACCAGGGATCTTGTTATGAAGGTCATCTTACTTAATTCTCATAGTGGTCCTGTAGATTGGTATTCCTTGCTCTGTCTAAAAACATGAATGGAAGAGTGTGCTAGAGATTTTTAGACCCAAATGTGTTTTTGGATCTAAAAATCTTCAGGCAGGAAACATGTCCAGTTTTGGGGGATAGAATCTAAAACAGGTTGTGTTCTACAACTTACTAAATTCAAAGCAGTCCCTACTACACCTTGATTAAAATATAATTAGCACTGAAGAAGCAGTATATATACACAATGGGATACTATGCATCTGCAAAAAAAAACAATGAAATCACACAATCTACTGCAATGTGGTGCGAACTGAAAGTTACTGTGTTGAATGAAATAATCCAGAAGAAAGACAAACACAAAACACAAAATGATATCACTTATCTGTGGTATATAGAATACTACATGAGGAAATGTGTTATAGTAAAAGTGGGATGCCTAGCTCACCCTTGATCGAGGAAGAAAGAAATCATGGGGGAGGGGGAAAAAGAAAGAGGATGGAAGGCAATGGGTGAACAGGCATCAGGGCTTCAGTTATATGGTGACATGGGTGAGGGGTGTAGCCATAGATCCAAAACACAGACGCGACAAAACTGAAAATATGAAATCTAAGCTGCAACCACTGAAACCTTTTTATGTGCCTGTCAAGTTGACAAGTGGGGACAGAGTGAATACTGGGATGGGTAAGGTATATGGGAACTCTGGTGGAGGGAGGGTGATAGGTGGTGGGATTGGTGTTGAAATATTATATGCCTAAAATTCATCAATAACTATAAATCACAGTTCTTAATAATTTTTAATTAAAATAAATAAAATATAACTAGCACAAACCCTGCCTAACTGGTATTGAGTAAACTAGCTCATGGAAAATTTAAATGCATTTAAAATTTGGAGGTAGAGATAAAAAAAGATGGAATCCCAAAGAAATCCCAGAGGTTGTCCTTCACCCAAGGGCTGTATCCTCGATGCCCTGGGACTGTGGCACCATGATCAAAGCCCTCTCGAAAGCTGTAGAGTCAGAGCCTACAAAACGTGTGAGCTCAGCCTCTGAAATACAGATATACAGAGCTAATGCTGTTCTTAATTTTAAACACAATTTCCTACACAGAAACAGCAGATTGATGTCACCAGGGTGAGTTTTGCAGAGCAAACTCTTCCCAAGGAACTTGTGGGCACAGAAATTCAATAAACCATCTTTTAATGTCTAACCTTTAACTATTTACTTTTTGTTTTTCCTCCCATTTGGAATGTCTTTCCTAACCTTTTCATCCAAGCTACAGATCTTTAGTGATCTTTTTTTTAAAAAAATTATTTATTGAATCACCGTGAGAACAGTTACAAAGCTTTCAGGTTTAAGTCGCAGTCATACAAAGATCAAACACACATCCCCTTCACCAGTGCATATTTTCTAACACCAAGAACCCCAATATACCCCCTCCCCATGTCTGTGAGGCAGATGATTTCCACTTAACTCTCTACTTTGATTACATTCATTATTTTGACAAAAGATGAACCATTATTACTTGGAATTTTACCCCAACAGTCAGACCTGCTGAAAAGTTATCATGAAATAATTTGTTTTCTATTGCTGGTTATGAAGAGCATATGATGTCACTCTTTATAACGCTCTTCAATGTCAATTTTGGATTTCTGATACTTTACTAATTAAGTCTGGAGGGATTTCTGCCAAAAGCTGCATAGTTCCGAGATTGGTTTGTGTGCCTCTGGGTACATGGCCATGCCGGAGAGCCGCTCAGGGGGGCAACTTGTGGTCTTAGGGTGCTGGGAAGCTCTTTAGTGGTCTTTACAGAGCACAGAGTCATCATCTGGAGAAAGCTCATGTGACTACCATGCCATTTCAATGTGAATTAAAGGGGCCTTCTCAGTGCTTGGAGATTTAAGGCCACTGCCCCTGACACTTAGACACAGCTGTCTGAGATGTAAGCTGAGTGCCAAATGAGAAAGAGACTGTCAGAACATTCACTACTTAGTTCCAGAAAGTTAGTACAGCACAGGGGAAAGTGCAGGAACTTGGTAAACAACACTTAACAAATGGACAAATCTTGGTTGGTGCTGGAGATATCAAGTTTTTGTTTTGTTTTGTGGTTATAGCCATTGTAGTAATTAAGGAATATAAAGACATAGTGGGAATTGTCTATTTTCTCTATCCACATGAAAATAATATCAAATATGAAGTAGGTAAAAGTTAATAAGATTTATTCTTTGAAAGTTTATTGAGGGGGGGAGCACACCTAGCAATGCTCAG
The DNA here is from genome assembly GCA_028565675.1 of Sorex palustris. Lineage (NCBI taxonomy): Eukaryota > Metazoa > Chordata > Mammalia > Eulipotyphla > Soricidae > Sorex > Sorex palustris. The sequence continues at coordinate 3,093 of JAOXYA010143613.1, read as the reverse complement.
GGCTTACTCAGGGCTTCGTGCTAAGGGATTACTTCTGGAGAACTCAAGGAACCAGATGTTGTGTCAGGAATTGAACTCATCTCAGCCCGGTGCAAGGCATGTGCCTTACCCACTGTGTAATTGCTCCAGGAATTTTAAAGCTCCTAGGGCTGTTTATTTAGTTTTAGAACATTCCTATTACCATGCAGTGCCTGGACTCCATGATCCAAAGAATAACGTTTTTACACAGATGTAAAAAGTTGAAGGAGTTGCTGTTAGCCAAGTTATAAAATTGTTTAGCTGCGCATTTTGTAAAATACAAGTGTATGAAAAGGGCAAAACTAATACTACTAATGAGTTCTCTCCCTACACTAACCCACTTTGAACATGATTAGATGCTTTGCTGGGGTGGAAATGAACTTCGATATTACATGAAAATCATCATTAAGACATTTCTAAAATTTTTGTAAATATTTTCATCCCAAATCAGTCTCATTTGGGGACATTGTTTGCCTCCATTAGCTTCAGGGGGTCATAGGAACGCTAAAACTTTGCAGAGGTTCTAATTCTCTCCTTTTACTATGAAAATATTACTCTCAGACCTTAAATACAAGGCCGGGGTGGGGTGAAGTTGGATTGAGGGGATTAGAGAAGGAAGGGCAGTTAGGGAAACTTAAAATGAAAGAAAAGTGAAATTCTTTCTGCCTCGATTATTAGTGTGGCAATAGACCAATAACATGACATGTATAGCAGCACTTCAACTTTACCTTTATGAAACTGTGACTTTCCTCATACACATAAGGACACTGAAACCCAGGGGAAACAATCATAATTAATAATTGGCAGGTCTAATATACTATAGAGGGTTGTAAAATTTGTTAAAGCATTTAAAAATTCATATTTTTTTGGTTTTGGACTACTCTCAACTGTCCTCAGGACTTATTACTCCTGGTTCTGCACTTGAGATATCTTTTGGTGGGGCTTCGGGGGCCATATGAGGGACTGTGGATTGAATCTAATCTGGTAGTATGCAAGGCAAGCACCTTACTCACTATACTATACTATCTCCCCAGCTACAAAATTATTATTATTATTAATATTTTGCTGTCGTTGTTGTTGTTCAGAAGGCATTGTTTATTTTCCTTAAGATTTTAGCCAGGGTAAATGAACTAATTAAAAAGTCAGCATCGTAATATGTTGGACTTAGTTTAAACAAAGTTCTTAAGTAGTTTATAGCGACTGCCAAAATGGATCAGGCACATAGGTAGCAAGATCTGATGGTCTTTGTCAAAGTTAATATTATCAAATGGATCATACTATTCAAAGCATTATTTATACAATGCCCATCCAAAATTCTGATTCTGATTCTTCAAGGACTTGTAAAATGTTATTGAAATTTTTATGAAGTCCCAATACACCTCAAACAGCCAAAACAATTTTGAGAAGAAAAAATGATGAGGTGTTATATTTCCCAATACTAAATTATACTAATAAATCTATAGTAATTGAAATCTATAGAATAAAAGCAGACTACCTGACTAATGGACCAGAATTAAAAGCCCAAATATTTTAACTTCAAGTTTATGAACAGGCTATATGAAGTAGAGTATGGAAAAATTCTTTAAGAAAAAGGTGTGGATCATCACATGCAAAGAAATTAAATTGCATCCCTACCTCACATAATAAGCAAAAGATAATTCAAAATGGTAAAATGCATTGGTATTAGACCAGAACTCATAAAATACATTGAGGAAAACACAGACAAAACTGTCCAATAAATGAACCTCAGAGCTATCTTTAATATTTTGACCCCATTGGTGAAACTAACAAAAATATAAACAAATGGAAGTACAAAAAATTAAAACATTTTTGCGTAATGCAATGGTACAGTGGGTAGGTCACTTGCCTTGCATGGTTGACCCAGGTTTAATCCTTGGGACCACACATGTATCAAAGCCATACAAGTAGTGATTCCTAAGATTATAGCCAGGAGTAAGTCCTGAGCACTGCTTGGTAAGAAAAGCCAAAAAATAAAATTGCATGATGAAAGAAACTAGTGGTAAATAGAAAAAAAACATATTGAATGGAAATAAATTTGCAAATAACACATCAGATAAGAAACTTTAGAGCAGTCACAAAACTCAACAACAATAAAATAATAACCCCAACAGAAAAAATGGAAACAGGATATGAAAATCCATGACCCCAAAGAATACATACAAAGGACCAGTAGGAAAAAGTGTTCAGAGAAATACTAATCCAAGTGACAATGAGATATCCTGCACTAGTGGGGATGGCATATTTCAGAAAGACTGGAAAGAATGAGATCTGGCAGGAGTCAGGAACTATGAAACCCTCAGCCACTGCTGGTAGGAACGCCATCTGTGAAGCCTCTATGGAACTTGACTGACAGAACATGGTGACTTGGCAGGATATTTTTCTGTGCATATCCTCTGTACGTACCTGTTGCCATGAAATCTGTCCGTGGCATTAACTCAAGGCAGATATAGGTCCTTAATATAATTTTCATACTTTCAAACAACTTATACCATTGGTAGTTTAACTGCAGTCACATTAAAATAAAACCATGTAAACATTTTTAAATAATTTTTATCACCTAAGTTTTCATGCATACATTCCCCAAAGAAGAGTCGACTGGTTTTACTATTTCTGTTAAACCATTTTACATTTCAAGTAGATTACTATAACACAGTGCAAGTATAATTAATATAACAGATTTGTCAAGAATCTTCACTTAGACTGGAGAGAGAGGAGAGTGGTTAAGGTGCTTATCTAGTACACTGATGACCCCATTCCATCCCACTAACCTGGAGTAGCATCAGCAAGACTGATGTTTGAGCACAAAACTAGAAGTAAGCCCTGAGGATTGCCAGGTATCACTTGATCACTTGATGCCCCATTATTCATCAATTGACTCGAGCGGGTGCCAGTAATGTCTCCATTCATCCCTGTTTCATGCTAGTATAGCCCAATGGCATCTGCTCTTTCTAGGAACATGCAGAGCCTCAAACCAATTATTCAGGGTCTTGACGAAGAAGTCTGACCATCTTGTAGGTGGGCATCCACGCGATCTTTTGACGTCCCGTGGAATCC
>JAOXYA010143604.1:0-10057 GCA_028565675.1 Sorex palustris | reverse complement strand
AGACACCATGAGGTACAGTTGTAGACTTACAAATTTTTGTGCTTGGGTTTCAATTATACAATGATCAAATACCCATTTCCCACCACCACGGATCCCAGTATCCCTCCCATCCCCCTTACTCATCTTTCGACCCAAATCCACTTCCATATGGCAACAAAGAATAACTAGATCCTCTGATAGGTATCTAAAGACTCTTAGGGCTCATTAGGGCTCATCTTCAGGAGGAAAATCTCTTTATGTTTTTGTCTTGGGGCCACACCCGCTGGTGCTCAAGGCTTATTCCTGGCTATGTGCTCAGGGATCACTCCTGGCATGCTTGGGAGAACCATATGGGATGCTGGGGAATGAAACCATGTCGGCTATATGCAAGGCAAACTGTACTATCCTACCCACTGTACTATCTGACTGACCCCCTGGGTGGAAAACCTCTTAGCCAACATTCATGCTCTTTGCAGCTGCCACTAATTTTCCTCCCCTGCTTCATGAACATACAAGAGCACAAGAAGGTAAGGAAGAAGCAGAGCCTGTGACTCAAGTGGGGCTTGGTGCCTAGCAAGTGTTGAGTGATGGCTTATTAAATAAATGACAAGTGTATGGACGACAAGCTGGTGAATCCCTGTACTGAAGGATCCTTGCCATGTTTCCCAGAATGAAGATACTCCCCCGGGGGTGGGGCACTGGAACCATATAAGGAGGTCCTGATAGTAGCCCCAGGTACAATTTGGTGTATGTGTGGGTGCTGATTGCTCACCTTAAAAAACAAAGATTTCTAGTGGGGGGGGGAATACTGAATTTTTTCTATAAAGGAGTGGGTAGCACTGTAGCACTGTCCTCCCGGTGTTCATTGATTTGCTAGAGCGGGCCCAGTAGTGTCTCCATTGTGGGACTTGTTACTGTGTTTGGCATATTGAATACGTCATGGGTAGCTTGCCAGGCTTTGCTGTGCAGGTGAGAAACTCTCGGCAGTTTGCTGGGCTCTCCGAGAGGGATGGAGAAATCGAACCCAGATTGCCTGGGTCGGCCATGTGCAAGGCAAATGCCCTACCCACTGTGCTAGGCAAAATAAATTTGGAAACCTCTGATGCAGAAGGGCTCCATGTTAACAAGAAAGGCTCTGAGAATCTAGACATAGAATCTTGGTTTATGGATTCAAGGAGCTCATCTGATAAATGAGCTGTTTTTCTTGTAATTACTGGGGAGAAGAATCAATCGCCCCCATAATCTGCTACTGTTTGGGGGCTCTGAAAAACTTAAGGCCCCGTGGCTATTGATTCTATTTTCTTTCTCCTTCAGGGTCAAGGGACCTTTTACTTTCTAAAGCACAGAGGTGGCTGTGTATGACTGGTTATCTACTGTCTGGGCACACGCATTCACATGGAGGCCTGGAATGTACTCAGGGGTATATATGCAGACTCATGGAGCACACAACAGAGACTCTCATGGGAAAGGTGCATATACATGGAACACAGAACATATATTGACACATAGGCATATACGTTCAAACATACATATATTTCCATTCGATGCACTTGGCAATTGCTTGTCTCCTGTGCTCAGAATTCCCCTTCTCTTTTAAAAAAATATGATTCGGATTTTTACTGTTTGTTTTGGGACACAGCTGGTGTTGCTCAGGGGTAACTCCCAGATCTGTGCTCAGGGGTTGCTCCCAGTAGTGCTCTGGGGGTTCATGAAGTGTCAGGAGTTGAATTGCCCTGCTGTGATGCAAAATATAATATTCAACCATTGAGTTCTCACTCTGGCCTTTGCATATGAACTTTCTTTTTTTTTGGGGGGGGGTCTGACCAGCCTGCTATGCCATCTTTTTTTTTTATTAAAATTTTTTTTAATAGTGAGACACCATGAGGTACAGTTGTAGACTTACACGTTTTTGTGCTTGGGTTTCAATTACACAATGATCAAATACCCATCCCTCCACCAGTGCCCATTTCCCACCACCACAGATCCCAGTATCCTTCCCACCCCCACCCCCCGTCTCCCCCATCCCACCCTGCCTCTGTGACAGGGCATCCCCTTTTGTTCTCTCTCTCTTTTTGGGTGTTGTGGTTTTCAAAAGAGACATTGAGTGGAATACTTAAATTTTTATTTTGAACACAAATTAACACTTAGATGGTTTAACTAGTAGCTCATGAAATACATAGTAATTGTTTTTTCTTTGAATTTTTCCAGTGAAAACTCTTAGCATTATTTATTTAAGCTTTGTAAGAGACTCGGTCACATTCTTAGCAGAGAGGTCATGAACCAAATATTCTCATCCAAAAAGATATTTTCTTTAGATCGTATTCAAGAGGTGCAATATTAGCAAGTCGGCTTTTTCAATATTTTTCTGGGCCTGTTCTCACAGATATCTATTTCTACTCACAGTTCTCACAGAGGTATTTTTAAGTTCATATGGTGACCCCTCAAATGCAAAGCTAAGCCAAATCTAACTTATACTCTGAAGCGGAAATCCTATTTAAAAAAAAAAATCTCTGGTGATACAAGAATATCTGTTACCCAGAAAATGACAGATTTTGTTTGCTTACTGTGCATGTGCGTGCATGCGTGTGTGTGTGCTTGGGGTGTGTGTGTGTGTGTGTGTGTGTGTGTGTGTGTGTGTGTGTTGGGGATTGAACCCAGGGTGTCACTCAAGAAAAATAAACTGCTCTTCCACTGTACTAAATCCCCCAACAAGACTTTTGTCGTACATCAAAAGAAAGCATTTGATTAGTCGGATCAACTGTACAGTGGATAAGGCATTTATTTTGTTCATGGCTGATCTGGATTTGATCCCTGGCACCCCATATGGTCCCCCAATCCCTACAGGAGTGATCCCAGAGAACAAAGCCAAGAGTAAGCACTAAGTACTCTCAGGTATCATCCCAAAATAAAACAACAAAAAAGATAAAAGCTTTACTCTATTGTAAAGCATTTATTTTTACCTTCATTTTACTTTTGCTTCCTTTCTAATCAATTAATGTCTGTTCGTAAGATGAGTTAATGTAATTATTTAAAACATTATGCCAGAAAATAGAATACAGATTCACTATAATATGTGAATTGATTAATAGTGTTTCAAGTATATTGATAAATATCATACATTTTTGAATAAGATCAATCAATTGAGCACTATTTTTTATTTTTTCACAGAAAATTTTTTAATGTTATTGGCATTATTGTTTATAAGATTCTGTGCATTTATATGTTTTAAATATGCAATGTTGCCATACCATACCCATCAACAAAGTCCTAATATTCTACCTTAGTTCCTAAGGTCTTTTCAGTGCACACCTTCTTGCTTCCCCTTTGGTAAGTTCTGTTCTTAGAGTCTGAGTTTGTTTTCATGATTAAATACATTAATTAGTGATAAAGAGAATGTTTCTTTTGGGAAGCAAGATATAATAGTATAGTGGTTAGGTGTTTGCCTTGTGTGGTTGGAACCTGAGTTTCATCCATCTTTCATTGGAAAAGATGATAAAGATACCCTAGCCAATTAGTCACAGTCAAAATTTATTGTATATACACTTGTATTTGTGTATGTATGTGTGCCCTTTAAAGAAAAGTTATCTCTTCAACAGTCAATATCTGCAACTTGAGTTATACAAGGAATTTCGATCTACATCCAAACCAGAAAATAAAAGTTAATGTGGATTTGGAGGAAATTCACATAACACATCCTTTCACACATGCTTTAGAATTTGATCAGGCTAAACTAAGTTGAATAACCACATAGATTTTAAGGATGTGGGAAAGGATGATGCTACCCTTTGACCAGGAATAAACTAGGGAATAGTCATTGGGCAGCATTAATGACTATTACACCTGACTAACCTTTAACCTTTAAGGAGGGGGCTATACCCATTGCTATCCATCTGTAGTGACTTCTGGAAGTGTCCCTTGGCACTCTCTTCCCTTTTAAACTTCTAAGACAAGGGTCAGCAAACTTTGGCCCATGGGCCAAATGTGTCATGCTCTCTGTTTTTGTATGATCTGCTAGTTAAGAATAGTTTTTGCAATTTTAAGTGGTTAAAAAATGTACAACAAAAAGTAATATTGCACAAAACATGAATATTTATGAAAAATGTTGTTCTGTAAAGTTTTCATTAAACATTATCATGCTTATTTGTATATTGTCTATGACAGTTTTGTGGGAGAGTTAGCAAATTTGAGGAGTGAAAGGACGTTTTTACTATCTGGCCTTTCACAAAATATGTCTGCCAATTAGTAATCTTAGACATAGCTTTAAGGAAAATCATGTTCATTTCTATGTGACTATCCTGGAGATCTCTTCTTAGGAAGGAATTATTTGTTGGATATTTCAAATTCAGTTACATAGATTCAGAACAAAAGAATTAAGAAAAATATAATGATTAATTTATATAATTTATATTAATTTACATAATTTGGCTATCGGGTGTCAACCAAATTAGAGTGGTATTGAGAGGAAAGCTGTTGGAATTATCATATAATCACCTGAGTTAGACATTGAGTTGTAGGTTAGACCAGATGTACATCTCACCAGGAACTTTCACTGCCTTGAGAATTTGTTATAAAATCTGCTCAGTTTTAAATAGTTCACACACTAACATAAACCTTCATTACCTCATGAAAATAAATACAAAATAAAGGAAGGAAAGATTAGTATCTCAAATGGAAGAAAACATCTTAGTTTTGCCATCTACTTCCTCAGTTTATTGCTGCTAGAAGACCATTTTGCTTTTCATCGTCTCTTGTTTTGTTTAAATAATGTTTTTTGGGTTTTTCCTCAGAATTTCATACAGAATTAAATGGAATTGACTTTCTGAGTGATTTACCAACTGTACTGAGTGAGATTTTCAGAGTGTTTGCTCTATCCACTGTCAACATATTCTTTGTTTTTAAACTGGGATTTTGAAAGCAACATGTTGATCCAGTGACGGAATGCCATTTTTCTCTGTTTAGTGTGCTAGTCATAATGCATCATTTAGTAATGCTGGGAATGAGATGGGTGACACATAACATACATATTCTAATCGAGGTCAAGCTCTATCCTTCTTAAATGTCAAAAGTGACATTCATAATTCCTATGTATATAAATTCCATTTATTTGTGCACTTAAATTAACTCCTTTCTAATCCAGATTCTATAGCTGCTAAAGACTCCCTCAGAAAGGCACTGTCTTTTCAACTGGTCATAATTCACATTCTACTCTCATTTGATAAAGTCTCTTGTGACTTTGTGTGAGTCAAATGTACAAGAAAATAATTTCTCCTAACTTTAAAGGATCAATTGTACTTCTTTGGGAACATACAACTTTGATAGTTTTCTGCTCCTTTCCTCTCTTGAGAGACTTGCTCATATTGCCTTCTCTTTACTTTTATATTTGGCCAGGTATTTTTAAATAAAAGATTTACTTATTTTGGGGCCATACCCAATGATGCTCAGGGGTTACTACTGGCTCTACACTCAGGAATCACTTCTGGAATGCCTGGGAGACCATTTGGAAGGCTGGGAATTAAAACCTGGTTGGCCACAGGCAAGACAGTGCCTTACCCACTGTACTATCTCTCTGGCCTCTAATAAAACACTCTAATAAACTGCTGAGCATCCCATGTTTTTCAGGAAAAAAATATTATTAAAAAATTGTGTTCATACTTGTATTATATGGTGTGTATTTATATAGATCATTAATAATTAAAGGGTTGGGGCTGGAGTGATAGCACAGTGGGTAGGACTTTTGCCTTGCACATGGCTGACCGGGATTGATTCCCAGCATCCCATATGGTCCCCCAGGCACTGCCAGGAGTAATTCCTGAGTGCATGAGCCAGGAGTAACCCCTGTACATCACCAGGTGTGACCCAAAAAGAAAATAATAATAATAATAATAATAATAATAATAATATAATTAAAGGGTCCCAGAAGATAACTCTGGGGTCAAGGATACACATCTTACATATGCAAAGACCAGAGATATATAGCCTTCTGAGCAACAGGTGTGTCTCTAGTGGTCTCAATATCACAGGGCCAGGCCAGAGCAGCACAGCATTGCCATGCCCTAGTAGTGAACTCTTTGATTCAGTGGTTGAGTATCGACCTGGAGTGGCCCCTGAGCCCTCTTAACACTATTTGGGAGACTCAAGGGGAAAATACATTGAGTTACTATTATGGTGAACTTAATGTTAGATACATAGATGTTGATTTATAATAAATTACTTGAAATATATACAATGTTATAACACAATGTTATAACATTTTTATAACTTTATAACTTTAATAAAATTTAAATGAAGTGGCACAAATTCCATATCACTAAGGATATAATTTGAGGTTTATACTTATGAAAAAAATAGGATGGAATGTTGAAAGCTAAGTAATCCAAGAAAATCTGGGGCATATTATTCTGACAAATAATTCTTTTTTTTTTTATGTAGGAGTACTGCTATTTATTCAGCCACTGATTAGACTGAATTGGACCTGAAATCCACTAAATTTTATTTCTTGAAATTAAAGTTGCACCTCAAAATTATGTGATCAGAATTTCCTTTAGAACTTATTGCATGAGTTCTTCAGGGGAGTTGATTGGTATTTTAACACCTTGCAAATATTAGGCATGCACAAGGAGATCAGCAAATAAATGTTAAATAAGTGAATGAGATCAATATGTAAGTCACACCATCAGTGCATTCTGGCTATAGCACTTTCTTTTTTTTTTCTTTAAATTGAAAAGCATTTTAATTTTAATTTTAAAAAAATTATGAATCACCATGAAATACAGTTGCAGATTTACAAACTTTCATGATTACGTTTTAGTCATACAGTGATCAAGAGTACCCATCCCTCCACCAGTGCCCATTCCCCACCACCAATGGTTCCAGTATCCCTCCCGCTCCCCCACCACCGTTCCCCTCCACCTCACCTCTGTGGAAGGCACATTCCCTTTTATTCTCTCTCTCTCCTTTTGGTTGTTTTGGTTCACAGTACGGGTACTAAGTGGCCATCATGTTCGGTCCATTTCAGCACACATCTCCCATCCTGAATGAGTCCTCCAAGCATCATTTACTTGGTGGTCCCTTCTCTATCTCAGCTGACTTTTCTCCCAGCATGTGAGGCCAGCTTCCAAGCCATGGGGAGATCCTCCTGACCCTTATCTCTACTACCCATGGGTGTTAGTCTCCCATTTTGTTACTTTATATTCCACAAATGAGTGCAGTCATTCTATATCTAATCTCTAAGACTCATTTCACTTAGCATGATATTCTCCATGTTGATTCACTTGTATGCAAATTTCATGATTTCATCTTTTCTAACAGCCGCATAGTATTCCATTGTGGAGATGTACCAAAGATTCTTTAACCAGTCATCTGTTCTCAGGCACTCTGTTTTTTCACCCAGATTATGGCTATTGTAAATAGTGCTGCGATAAACATAAAGTACAGATGTCATTTATACTGTATCATTCTGCATCTCCATGATATATTCCCAGAAGTGGTGTTGCTGGATCAAATAGGAGCTCAATTTCTAGTTTTATGTGAAACATCCATATTGTTTTCAGAAAAGGCTCAACCAGTAGGCATTTCAACCAGCAGTGAAGCAAAGTCCCCTTCTCTCCACATCCACGCCAACACCTATTGCTTTTATTCTTTTTGATGTGTGCCAGTCTCTGTGGTGTGAAATGACATCTCATTGGTGTTTTGATATGCATCTCCCTGATGATTAGTGATGAGCATTTTCTCTTGTGCCTTTTAGCCATTCAGATTTCTTCATTGAGAAAGTTTCTATTCTTTACATTACCCCATTTTCTGAAGAGATTGGATTTTTTTTTCTTGTAGAGATCAACCAGTGCCTCGATATTAACCGCTTATCAGAAGGATACTGGCTTTCTCATTCTGTATACTGTCTTTGTATTCTGGTCACTGTTTCTTTTGAGATACAGAAGATTCTTAGTTTAAGATAGTCCCACTTGTTTATCTCTGTTTCCACTTTCTTGGTCAGTGGTGTGTCATCTTTGAAGATACCTTTAGCTTCAATGTTGTGGAGGGTTATGCTGACCTGTTCTTAAATTTACATTATGGATTCTGGTCTGATATTGAAGCCTTTAATACAGTTCGATCTGACTTTTGTGCATGTTTTTAGGTAAAGGTCTGCGCCTTTTTTTTTTTGCATGTAGCTGTCCAGTTTTGCCAGCAACATTTGTTAAAGAGGTGTTCCTGCTTCACTTTATATTTCTTGCTCCTTTATCAAATATTAGATGATCATATGTTTGGGGGTGTAAGGATATTCAACCCTATTCCATTGGTCTGTAGATCTGTCTTTGTTCCAATATGATACTGTTTTAATTATTACCACTTTGTAGTAGTTTGAGGTTGGGGAAGGTGGCGCCTCCTACCTTTTCCCCCCAAGAATTGCTTTAGCTATTCGTGGATGCATGCTGTTCTATATTAATTTCAGAAGTGTTTGATTAATTTCTTTGAAGCATGTCATGTGTACCCTTATAGGTTTTGCACTGAATCTGTGTAATGTTTTGGGGAGCATTGCCATTTTGACAATGTTATTTCTCCCAATACGTGAGCAGGATATGTGTTTCCATTTCCCCATGTCCTCTTTTATTTCTTGAAGTAACATTTTGGAGCGATGGCATAGTGGGTAGAGCGTTTTCCTTGCCCACAGACAGCCTGGCTGAGCCAGGTTCGATTCCTTCGCTCCTCTCAGAGAGACCAGCAAGCTACCGAGAGTATCTCGCCTACACGGCAAAGGCTTCCAAGCTACCCATGGTGTATTCAACATGCCAAACACAGTAACAAGTATCACAATGGAGACGTTACTGGGCCCACTCGAGCAAATCCATGAACAATGGGAGAACAGTGGCAGTGAATATTTTTGAGTTTTCTTTGTACAGGTTTTTTACCTCCTTAATTAAACTTATTCTGAGGAACTTGATTTTCTCAGGCATGAATTGAGAGTGGGATTGCCTTTTTCATATCACTTTCTTCTCTCTCATTATTTGCCTATACAAAAGCCATGAGCTTTTAGGTATTTATTTTATAGACTGTTGCTTTACTATACAAGTCTATTGTTTCTAGAAACTTCTTGGTAGGGTTCTCTAAATATAGTCATCTGCAAATGTGAGAGCTTGATTTCTTTCTTTCCTGTCTGGATGTCCTTTATATCTTTTTCTTGCCTAACTGCTTTGGCAAGTACTTACAGTACTATATTGAACAGAAGTGATGAGAGTGGGCATCCTTGTCTTGTCCCTGATCTTAGGAGGAAGGCTCTTAGTTTTTCCCCACTGAGGATAATGCTTGCCATAGGCTTGTGGTAGATGGCTTTTACTATATTGAGAAAAGTCCCTTCAAAACCCATTTTGGTGAGAGTTTTCTCCATAAATGGGTGTTGATTCTTGTCCAATGCTTTCTCTGAATCTATTGATATGATTATATGGTTATTTTTTATTTTATTGATATGATAAATTAAGTTGATTTACTTGCAAACATTCAACCATCCTTGTATCCCCAGAATGAATCCCACTTTTTAGTAGTGTATGATCTTTTTGATGAGTTATTGAATTTTATTTGCTAATATTTTGTTGACTATCTTCACATTCATGTTCATCAGGGATATTGGATTTTAAAGGTATTTTTCTTTCTTTTCTTTTCTTCCTTTTTTTATGTCTCTGTTTGTTGTAGGTAATAGAGTAATACATGCCTCATAGAAACTATTTGGGAGATTTTCTGTTTCTTCAATTTTTGTAAAATCTTGAAAATTACTGGCCATAGGTCATCTTAAATGTTTGGAAGAATTCACTAGTGAATCCATCTGGCCCTGGGCTTTTGTTTTTGGGAAGACTTTTGATCACTGTTTTAATTTCCTTGATAGTAATAGGTCTGTTCAGGTACTCCAAATCTTCTTAGCTCAGGCTTGGGAGTTTATAAGAATACAGGAATTTATACATTTTTCTAGGTTCTCTTGTTTTATGGCATATAGACTTTCATAGTAATCTCTGATGATCTTTTGAATTTCTTTGGTTTCTGTTGTGATATCCCCCTTTTCATTTCTGATTTGATTTATTAAAGTTCTCTCTCC
>JAOXYA010143594.1:0-10057 GCA_028565675.1 Sorex palustris | reverse complement strand
TCACAGGTAGCTTGCCAGGCTTTGCCATGCAGGCGAGATACTCTCGGTAGCTTGCCGGGCTCTCCAAGAGGGGTGGAAGAATCAAACCTGGGTCGGCTATGCACAAGGCAAACGCCCTACCACCGTGATAACACTCCTTCCCTGAGTTATGTAAACAGCCTCAAAAGGCTACAGACCTACACCAATATCTCTGGAGATACAGCTGCAGGGAACGTGTCTCTCTCTAGCCCACCCTCTGTTAGCAGGCAGCTTCAGTGCCTAAAAAACAACAGTATCCTGTCATTGCCACCTAATTATCACTGCAGAAAAGAAAAATAAAGGCAAAAGAGAAAACGTGGTTGTTTATAATACCTCTTCATTTTCTTTTTAAATCAATTATCATCACTAAAACAATTTTTGTGCTCTTGTTTCCCCCCCCCCCCATAATCTAATATTCCTGTCTTCCTCCACATCATCTAATATACTTAACCTGGGACAACTCTAATTTCTGAGACCTCCCTGTCTAATGGCCCTAATTGTGAACAGTGCTGCAGAGGAAGAGTGATTTCTCAGAAGATGCAATAAACCAGAAGCAGGTGAAAAATAGGGTTGTAATTGGAGGGTAGATTTTTGCTTGTGATGATATTTGTTCTTCCCTGCACTATTCTATATCTAGCACAATGTTTGCCCATCTTCAACACACATTTTAATTTCCAACGAATGCAATAGAGCCTGATAACTGGTGAACTGAGCTTACAAACCTAGAGGTCTGGGGTGGGATTTGGTGTACTTTAAGGGAACTGCACACTGGTGAAGAGAGAGGTATTGTTAGAACATTGTATTTATGAAATCATATAATTAACAGTATTATAAATTACACTGCCTAAAATTAAACATACTGATAATAAATAATTTTTAATGGCTAGGAATGTAACTTAAGTGATTCTAATTTGTAGATTTGGGTGGAACTTTTCTTTCTCTGAAAAGTTCCCCATGCTAATGATGTTTTGGGTTTATGAACCACACTTGTAAGACTGTGAAACTTGAAAGCAGGAAATTATCATAGAACTCGGCTCAGCATCAGAATTACAATAGACTTTTTCTAAGAATTTCTTCTTCTACCCAGTGGAAATGAAATATTCTGGACACAAATGGCAGAGCACACAGACACAAATTGTTTTTCTTGATCTGATCATTTTGGAACCACTGCTATACTTGCCTATCTGAAAGTGGACCTTCAGACCCCTTTAAATTACTATCTCTAAGTCAGTATGAATATTTGGGGGCAGGGGGGAGGGTTCTGATAAGAATCCATGAAATTATTTTAGTCTGAAAACTGATTTTCTTTCCTATGTAATTAAATCCTCAATGGGCCTCTGCCCCCATTCTCATCTCCACTCAACACACAAGACCAACAGATCTATTCACACAGTTATAATGACCATAGTCGATCCATCACTACCTGTAGGATAACATTGGTTTGCCCTCCCTCTCTGGTCGCTGGGAGCTTGTGTTTGTTGATTGAGCCACCTCAACCTGTTAATAACTTTTGTCCCTGATCAGAGTCTGACTTGGAAATACTGTCTTTCTCTTCTCCTTACTGTCCTTTGCAGGGTTAGTTATTTCAGAGCAATTACTTTTTGTATGGATACAGGAAGACAGTTAACAAGACAAGCCTGTGGCTTGGGAGTTGAATGACTCCAGATAATATACCTCCTGGACATTTTCTCTCTCAACTTAAGTCTGAGTTGCCCTTGCTTCCTTCCTAGATCCCCAAAAGCAGGGTCCCGATGAGGGACTAGATGAACCCAGGGCAAGCAGTGAGCTACTCTGGTATCGAAATGGGTCTGGCCAAAGTGCCCTAATCCTTAACTAGAAGTTAAGAGCTTGGTCATCGACCAATCCTGTCGTGATCCAAAAGTAATAACTAGATGTGGACCCTGCTAGGGTTAGGAGTGATTAGTTCAGTCTGAGCACAGTAGTCTGAGTCTATAGTGAGATGTTCCCAAGAGAATCACCCTACAAGCCTGAATGTGTCTATTACTATGTCCATACAGAATGGTAAATATGAGGAAGGAGAACTAAGGATATTAATCATTGTAGGTCTAAGGAGAGGAGAAATACACCTTAAGGGGTGTTTTGCCCCTGTGGGATGCAGGTGGTTGAGAAGTCTGGAAAAACATTTTTGATTACACTTCTCCTGGGGAGGCGTGGCTGGGGAGGCATGGTGAGAGAAGAAAAAGAGCAGCTGCTAAGAGGAGAAAGGAAGTCGCTGGAGGGCGATTGAAGCAGAGATGGTTGGTTACTGAGACAGCAGAGGGAGGAGAGAGGAGAGGGAGGAGAGAGGAGAGAGAGAGAAGAGAAGGACAGAGGGGGAAGAAAAAATTGCCTGGTTAGAGATAACACACACACACACACACACACACACACACACACACACGAGAGGGAGTTGGAGAGAGCTGGGAGAAATGAGAGACTGAATAGATGGCAACCAATCAGTAACTAACTCGGCCCTTGTTCTTTGTCAGTCCAAGGCAACAGCTGTCCCGGGTGGAGAAGGGACTTGAGAGCACCAAAAGCGGGCGGCAAGAGACAGCCACCAGAGAGCCTGTGAACATCCTTTCACATGTAATCCCTGCTCGAGAGAGGGGGATTTACACAGCTCCATGTGAACGAGGGATTTACACAGCTACCCTCACTATGTGGTCCCAGCAAGGGTTTGGTAATACAATTCTGTTGTCTTAGTCCATCCAATACTAGCACTGGGAGAATTTGTTTCAATCTGGATCCAAGAAGGAGATAAAATTTATACTAGTAATTTTGTTTTTTCTTCTGGGGGGTGTTTAGGCATTACACCTTGTGGTACTCAGGGTTTTCTTCTGGCTCTAGGCACAGGAATCACTCCTGATGGTGTTCAGGGGGACTATGTGTGTGCTGGGGATCAAACATGGTCTGATGCATGTACTGCAAGTGCCTTACTGCCTGTGCTATGTCGTTAACCTTTCACTAGTAATATTGGCAGATAACATTTAATATACAGAATTTTAAACCAGTTATAAATATTTTAACTATGAATCATGAAGTGAGCCAGTGTAAGAAGCAACTCTCATCTTAAAATGTGGAACAAAGGAAAGAGGTTAACATGATTTAAACTTAGCTTAGGGCCAGATAAACAGTACAGGAGTTAAAGCATGATGGAACATTTTTTGCATGTGACTGATCCCAAATCAATTCCCAGCATCACATTGTTCCCCCAACACCACTAAGTGTCACTCCTGAGAACAGAACCAGCATGAGCCCCTGAGCACTGCAGAAAGATACAAAATCTCAAGGAAAACAAAATGAACAACAACAACAAAACACTTAGGAAAATTCAGACTTCCAGTGATGGTGCGTGAGATCAAAAGGGGGGGGAGGTCCATGGGTTCTACTCTTTAAAGAAGAGGAGTCTGGTTAATGTCAATACTTTGGAGTGAAAAGTAAAAAGTTTTTTCTGTAGGTGTTAGAATACTCGAAAATCGGTTTCAATTGCTGCTATAGAAAGATAATACCTTTGTGAGGGCAAGAAGTTCCTGGATGACACAGAAAAATAAAGTAGTTAAGAAGTCATTAAACCAAACAAACAACCACCAATAAAAAGAAGCTTGTTTGCCTTTAACACCTCCAGTTTGGGTCTTCTTCTAGTGTTCCCTCTTCAAAGATCCCCAAAAGGAACAGTGAGTAAAAACAGAAATTTTATCATATAGAATAGGGCTTGCATCAGCCTAAATTCAACACTACAAAGATAAAATTAGAAACATGGGATTGAACTTGACAAAAAATAATCAATAACTTAATAGCTGATGTACACTGGGGAGGGGTGTGGATAGGAAATTTGTTGTCAACATAAAATCAAATAAAAATGCTAACCAAGTTAACTTCTAACTTTTCAATAATTGATCTAAGCTTTGTATTTTAGGAAAAAAGTGGTTGCCACCTAAGTATTCAAAAACTCATATTAAGAAGATAGGATTTAGAAAAAATTCTCATTTCCCATTTAAAATAAAGGCAAGATAGATGTTTTTATGGTTCTGTGGAGCAGAAGTGAAAGAAGGGCAATGAAAGAACTATAGTGATAAAATATAAGTGTCTGAGTTGCATTAAATAAATCATACAAGAATATGAGTCTTGGTTGCATTAAGTAAATCATACAAGCTAGGAACTGTTAGCTGTCACATCCTTCCCCGTGACAGCCATTATAAGAATCTCACGGTAGCAAAGGTGGACAGTATTTGGGATGACTGAAGGATTATACTGTCCTTTGTGGACTACTTTAATATTGTGGTTTTTGTCTTTTGTATGGTTAATGCCCAATGTTACTTGTTCTTATCTTTGCTCAGCCCGATTCTCTAACCTCCTGGATGAACATTCTGAGTAAAAATAAGTTTCAATAGATTATTTGCTTAACTAAATAAGCCCAAAAAATGAAAGAAAAAGAAAAAAAAGAAGAATCAGTTTCTAACTCTCTAGGGAAAAGAAATGATTTAAAGAATGACAAACTCCCTTATTATAGGTTAGTTAAATAGCATGGCAACAGTTATGTCTAATTTTTAGGAAGAGGAAGAACCATAGATAGAAATCCTCCTCTCTGTCTGCTTTGTGGTATCAAAGAAGTTAAAGATCTTCATGTTTTAAGAATCAAGAAGGAGGGAAACTAAGAATTAAAATGCAAAACCTTTGCATGTAAAAATAAAAGTTTCTTGGATACAAGAAGTATGCAAGTAGAAAACTAGTAGTAGAAATCTAGCAATTAGATGATTTGTCCAACATAAGGGGGTTTAGGGAAGGCTGGTGGAAGTCAGAGTAACGTTAAATTAGCAGAATCACCAGGAAATTATGATACAAATATAGATCCTTAATTTTTTCAGTCATGCAACTTAACAATTGGCCCCAAGTGTGAAAGTCAGAAAGGTAATGCTGATCCAATTTAAACCTCCTTGAGGATGTAACAAGAATATTTAACAGAAATATATAGCTTGATGAAGAATTTGAACCAAATTTTGACTAAATATTAGTTTATCAAGAAATATTGTATTGACTGGAAAGTAATCTTTACAACAGAAGAAAAAGTTATGATAAAGCTTACATTTACATACAAACATATATAAACAGACATTAGGAGGTTATGCAGGTGGGAAAATAAATTGATAGATCAAAACAAAATTAACCATTTAAAAAAGCTTTACTCTTCTTTACACCTAGACATAATGTGGAAGATTGAGACCTTTACTACAAAGTTAATCACATGCTACCATCATATAGCTTCTTCCAATCTCTACTATAATAGTGAAAATGTGACTTTTCAGGAAGCAAGGGGAGAACACCATTCTCTCAGAAAATATCTCCGTACAAGTGTACTCATGGACACCCTTTGAGAAATCTAGATCAATTCTAACAATACCAATGGTTTACTTAGCATCTACTATAGAGTATTGAGAGAGTATTTTTGCAAAATGAATCATCTTGATGCTCAGAAAGGGGAGGCAATGCCGTAATACTTCACAGTTGTTAGAGTTTACAACTGCGAAAACAGTCAATAGAAGCAGCAAAACTGGTATTCAAGGTCCAGTTGGTTTCTCAAATTCACTGTCTAAATCAATACCCAACTACTAAATAAACCACAAATTATACACATATGAACACAATACACAGAAAATGAGTATTCTGCCATTGGTAAACCAATAACCCCTCTGTACTTAGGATAATTGCAAGAAAATTTAGAAATCCAATAACAGAGATCTAAGAGAAAATATTTGCCACTTAAAGTTCATCTGCAGAAAGATTATCAGCATTTTGCTTTATCTATGTAATTTTTCTTACAGAATTTCCAAGTATTATCTCTCTACATAAATTAATTAAAGTTAGCCAATGAGGACAAAGACAAGGAAGCATATTTTATAAGAACATATCAAAAGCTGTTTTCCACAAATGTCCCTCTAAATCTTTGCAGTTGTCATAGAGGAAACCATTAAAATATGTTTATTCTCTTTGTGTTCCCTAGAAGTTCAAATTCATATTGTTTTTAACACCTTACATTCTTTCAGCTCTTCTACTCTAACACTGACCTATATATAACTGTCTGCCTCTCAGCACTCTCCTATCCAACCTCAGTGATATTTGGGGCAATAGATGCAGAAAACACAACTGCTAATTAGCTGCCTCTCATTTAGTCTCTAAAACTTCCTGAATCTTGAACCTCCACTTTATTAAACTGTTCAGGTAAAAAACACATATGATAGGATCGTAATCGAATGTAGCAAATGCTTTTCACTTCTTAACCAATTTGGTTTATCTGTAGAAGTTGACATTTCTGAAAACTCTTTCCTGCCTTGATTCGTATCGTATCATATGGTCCTACTTCTCAGACCTTTGACAAGTCATTTTTTGCTTATCTTTTTTCACTTTCTCTAAAATTATTTACATTGTCTATATTATGTATACACACATACATATATAAAACCAATGTAAATTTCAACCCTTTTTCAACTTTTAGCTCCTAAACCAATAAAATCTCCTTAATTCCCTTTGAATGTTTCCATTTGTATACATCACAGATGAGTTGACTGTAACATTCTGGGTCCATTTCATTTTTAATCCCTCAAATAACGTTCCTACTTCAATCGGTTTTATTTAAGCTGTCTGAGTTGGCTGAAAACCTCAAATCAGACCATATCATTGAGATATGCTTCCTCTCAGTTGCTTGTTCCTGTAACTTACCCCAGTGAAGGCAAATCCACCTACACTCCCTACCTTAGGAGAGATTCACTCCTCAATTGTACTGTATAAATTGTTGACAAAGATGTCTATGCCTACTGTATTTGCTCTTTCAATATTTCCTCTGACATATTGACAAGATTAACACTGTAGCACTGTCCTCCTGTTGTTCATCGATTTGCTCGAGCGGACCCAGTTATGTCTCCATTGTGAGCCTTTTGTTACTGTGTTTGGCATATTGAATATGTCACTGGTAGCTAGCTAGGCTTTGCCCTACAGGTGTGACACTCTTCGTAGCTTGCTGAGCTCTCTCAGAGGGCAGAGGAATCGAACCTAGGTCAGCTGCATGCAAGGCAAACACCCTACTGCTGTGCTATCACTCCAGCCCATTGATAAAATTAGCACTGTAACGCTGTAGCACTTGTTGTTCGATTTGCTTGAGCGGGCCCCATGATGTATTGACAAGATTACTGTAATAAAACATAAATATTCCTATAGGACTCCTGAAACTTGGAACTTTATAGCTTCCTACTACCTCATTATTTTGCTACAAATATACATCACACAGTATTTTTAATAAACATCGAGTGGGGCATTTGCCTTGCATGCAGCCAACCAGGGTTTGAATCCTCCGTCCATCTCGGAGAGCCTGGAAAGCTTCTGAGAGTATTCCACAAGCACGGAGAGCCTGGCAAGCTCCCCGTGGGATATTGGATATGCCAAAAACAGTAACAAGTCTCACAATGAAGACATTACGGTGCCCACTCGAGCAAACCGATGATCAATGGAAGGACAGTACTATGGTGCTACACTAAATACCACTTTTTCTAATTTAGCGTTCTCTTTCTGTAAATTACACTGTCTATACCAGTGTTTTCAAGGTGGGAAGTACCACCCATTATGGGTGGAGGTAAGGAAACAATGTGTGTGTGTGTGTGTGTGTGTGTGTTGGGGGGATTGAATCATAGTATCCTATGCAATAGGGCAGCACTTTCTGTTTGTTTAAAGACAGTAGAATTCCAGGGTCTGGGAGGTGTTGGGGTGGGCACTGAGTGACTTTGTTTTGAAACGGGGCAGTAGAGAAGTATGTTTGGGAACCTGTAGCATAATACTTGTTACCTACACTATGGAATTTTAAAACCCTATGTATGTCTTCTTCTATTGGTTTCTTTATTATTCTACTTGTTTGTAACCTATTTTAAATGTCACATCCTTCCATAGATTTTTCAGATCCTCCAAAAATTATTGGTCACCTTTCCTCTTTGTGAATCATAATATAACAGCACATTGCATGAGCATTATTGTAGTGTGTCATGAAGAAAGAACTTATTTTAAACTTTAATATCTCAATTTTTGTTAGGAACTCTATGAGTACTTTACTCTTAAATAATAATTTATCTTTCTTTGCAAACAAAGCCTCAATGAAGAAATCAGAATTTTAAGTTAAAAAAATTAATAATTTATAAAATAACTACTTGGGAAAAGAAGAAGCAGGCATGATTTTTTATTTATATCAAAGATAAGAAGTTATATCAAAGATAATAGAAGTTCCTTCTAGAGATGCACTTCTATAAGATATCTTTAGATTGTGCCCCTAAACATGATAGTATACCACTTTAGGGTATTTTGAATAAATATGCCAACTCTCTGCTAGGAAATACCACACATAAGTTTCCATGATAATTCATCATCAAATTCTTCCCAATTCCCTTGTTTTCAGAGATCTACATTTAATCTTGTCAGTAGAGTTCTTTTCAACTCTTCTCATTATGTTCTTCAGGTGGTCACAAAACAGCTCTTGCTGGCTCCCTGTCCTTCAAAGCATGCATATATTTCTCAAAAAATACTCATTCCTCACTGAACTGTCAAAATGGACAATTAAGTTGCTTTCTAGAAGTAGGCGCATAACTTCAGTACTAGCAGAGCAAAGTACCAAATTATATTGCCTACTATTTCTTTCTCACAGGATTCAATCATCTTTCCCATTTCTACATATCTCAGATACTCTATTAAATTTCAACATCCCTATCTCTAGTCTTGAAGTGAAAGAAGTAAAGTTTCCAATATCTGTTTTTTCTTTTAAAAATTAATTAAAATATTTAAAAATATTGTTTTAAATTAGTAACTGTGAATTACAAGGTACTTCATGTTTGGGTTTCAGGCATACAATGTTACAACACTAATTCCTTCACCACTGAAAGGATTTTTTCAAGGTTCTGATTTCTTAAGAGCTTTTTTGGGACTTACCCAACTATTTGAGAAGCGCAGTATAATGAGGTGATTTTCTCCTAAATTTTGTTTTATTCAAGCAGGATGATTTACAAACTTATTCATGGTTGGGTTTTAGACATACAGTGTTACATCACTGATCCTGCCACCAGTGTCAATGTCCCTTGACCAGTGTTTCTAGGTACCCATTCCTGCCCCTCAACCACAGCTTGCCATCTTGTCATTTTTAAGTCTGGTTATTAAAGTTTGGGTTTCATGATTTCAGTCTTGTTGACTCTGTGGCTTGGGCATTTAGCTCTGCAATTCCTTAATATCATGAATGTATCTTTGACCCTTGCCCCCTGTTGCTTCTAGTTTTCTTTTTACTCCTTACTCCCTCCAAAGATCAAAAACAAAGAAATTAAAAATCTATCATTGTTAGTGGTATAAGAAGAAAGAGGAAGCAGTTTAAACTGAAGCAGACAGAACTAAATTGACATTAGGACCATTAGTCACTGCAGAAATTTTATGATGGACCCAATCCTAACAAATTACTTCTAAAAAATTCAATCTTGCTATTCCTGTTCATCCCCAATGCTGTGCCTGATATTCCCATCCCTAAGGTCAGTCTTTATTCGAACCCGGGACTTCGCTCTCCCCACATACACACTCAAGGCGTGCTCTAGGATAATGGGCTTCCCACCATCCCTGAGCCTCTTCCTGTTTGTTCCCAACACTGTGCCTGATCTCTCCATCCCTTAGGTTGTACCTCCCCCCAACCAGGTAGGGGGCATGGCCTCTTCAGAAGTGGGTGTGGCCTAATTTTGGGCCAGAAAATGCCATTGAAGCGAATGGTATCTTCAAAGATGACACGCCACTGGCCAATAAATTGAAAACAGAGATAGATAAATAGAACTATATTAAACTAAGAAGCTTCTTCACCTCAAAGAAACAGTGACAAAAATACAGTCTACAGAATGGGAAAGGATATTTGCCCAATACTATCTGACAAGGGGTTTTATCGAGGTTATACAAAAACTGGATTCTTTCTCTCATTTGAGTGAAACGTGATATTCCGAGCATAGCTCTTTCTATTCTTCTTTGGGAGACCCAAATA
>JAOXYA010143559.1:0-10057 GCA_028565675.1 Sorex palustris | reverse complement strand
TATTTGCATGACTGAGACCTAAACCTGAAAGCTTTGTAACTTTTCCCACAGTGATTCAATAAATAAAATAAAAAATATATATATACTACAAAAAAAAATTAAATAAATAAAACGTGCCTGGTAAGGAGGCAGGCTGGTGTCTGGGGAACCTGGGAACAATGGGAGAGAGAAGCTGACACTCATTGGAATACTGTATGCCTGAAGCTGTATCCCGGACATGTTTGTACATCAATCTGCTAAAATAAAATAAATTTCTTTTTGGGGGGAAAACAAAAAACAACCCAAACTCACTAACCCAAGAGAAAAAGAATCCTCTCTCAGGGCTGGAGAGATAGTACGGGGGTCAGGCAGCCAGTCCCAATAGATGCCCAACCCCCGCCTCCCTCCCGGCACTTCAAGGACTGACCCTGAATACAGAGCCAGGGGAAAACTCTGAGCACCACCAGCTGTGGTCCCCAAACAGCAAAGACACTTCTGCACCGATTTCAAGCCTACAATATAGAATGTCACCTACGACCGCCAGGCCGTGCAATGCGTTCCCAGGACTTACTCATCTCCTGACTTGAACTCTGCAGCTTTTGGCGAGCACTACCCCATTTTCACATTCCCTGGGAGGCCCTACTTGATTCCTGAACCTGATGCTTAGATTCCTCACATAAGAGAAATGATGCCGTGAGGGTCTTTCTCCACTTGGCATGTTTCACTGGCTATAAAGCCATCAACGATTAGTCGTGTTTGTTGCAAATACCAAAATTTTCTTTTTTATGGCTTAGTAACATTCCATGACACACTGCAGTTTCTTTAGCCATTCTTTTACTGTTAAGCTCCAGAAAGCAGTTAAGTATACACACATACCTACCGCCTGGAGCCCACATATCTCCTTGGCCAACCCTGCTCTACATCCAGTCAATGGCTGACCTCACCTTCAGAGCGGCTGTCCCTGCATACTGTCTGCTGATGGCGTCCCCGTTGTTGGCCCACATGATCTGGTAGATGCGATTGCATTTCACTGGCAGTGGCTGCTCTGGGGGCAGGACACCTAATTTTTTTAGCTAAAATGAACACACGAGTCGGTTAATAACATGTAAGTCAGGACACCATAGCACACAATGTATACAAAGAGAAAGGATGCATGCTCATGCATAATTTAAGATCCTTAAAAGAAATTAAATGTTTGCAGGCTTTGTCAAAATAAAGCACCCAAGAGACAGGCTATGGATTGCTACAGCTCAATAAATAACCAGCAGAATGAACTATCTAGGCTGCTCTGGTATGACTTTCAAAGTGGAGGCTCATACTGGACTATACGTCAATTTAGATTTGCTGTTAAGAGTGAAACTAATGATAACAAAAAAAACCACAGAGGGGGGCCAGAGCAATAGTACAGCGGGTAGGGCGTTTGTCTAGAACGTGGTCAACCTGGGTTCAATCCCCAGCATCCCATGTGGTTCCCCAAGCACCGCCAGGAGTATTGCCGGGTGTATAGCCCTGGATGTCCCTGGCAGGGTCCTAGCTGTACCACAATCGGACTCTTGCATTTAACTGAGTTTAGTTGCCAAGAGTCACTGGGAGTGGCTCCCAGAGAAACACTTGGAAGTCCCCTGGCCCCCAAGAAATAACACAGAAACAACACTAACCATAGTATCAGAGCAATAAGTGGCCCCTAAATAACACACCGTGCCAGGGCTGGGATTCTAAGAGCTTTCCCTCACAAATGATCTTTTTTTTTACTCCCCCTAAAAACACTGTGGCAGGTTGCCAGCCTCATTTTAAAGTTGAGGAGACAAGTCAAAAGCCTGACTCCTTAAATGGAATATCAGAAAGACCCACATCCTCTGAAGAATTTACCTGATTCTACCAGAGAAAAGCAGAAATCATGCTAGAAACTTCTACAGGTAAAATCTATAATCGGGAGCTGAAGGAGCAAGTGGGTGTAAGGTGCGTGCCTGGCATGCCCTTGACAGGGGTCTCATGCCCACATATTTTACAAGAAATATAAAATAAATTATTTTGGGCCTGCTCAGGGAGCCAGGCTTTGGCAGAGGGTAGAAAACTGGGGACACTGGTGAAGGGAAGGTCACACTTGTGGTGGGATTTGTGCTGGAGCACTGAGCACTGCCTGAAGACTAACACCTACTTGAAAAGAAGACACAGAAACAAGGTGCAAAGCAAGGAAATAACTGTTTCACAGCTTACTGCATTGTTTTAAGCACTTAGTGGTACTAAATAAATTCAAACGATTTCACAGACAAGGAATGTGTCCCACTGACTTATGAACTTAGGAGTTGTATTATGAAGCACTTTATATATCACGGTGGTTTAAACAGTTCCAAAGGTTAAAACAAAACAAAACAAAAAAAAGGTTCCACATTACCTGCTGCTCCATGACCACCCGTGCGATGGCAGCTTGGACCACGTTGGTGCGGTCCAGACAGTCCATGCAATTCACTCGAAAAATCCCTTCTTGCTTACATATTACCCCTGCCGGATCAACCCTTTTCAAAAAGAGTACAGGATCATCTTACAATAAGAAATTCTTGAACTGAAGTATAATAATAACAGCACTGGTAATCAATCTGTGTCAAATATTACTATGTGGCAGGCATTACTGAGTTCATGGTAAAAAATACTGTTGATGGGCATAACAGCAATATCGATAACCAAGATACTGTGATGACCATTTAGACACAAATGAAACAAAAACAAAAGGTACAAAAAAAAAAAAAAGACTTGTCCCAAGTCACACAGTACCAAGTAGAGCTGACATACTGCTAAGTGATGCTTTTCTGTTTTTTGTTTTGTTTGGGGTCTACACCCAGCTGTGCTGAGGGGTACTCCTGGAGGGGCTCAGAGGAACATTTGGGATCACACCTGGGTTGGCTGTGTGCAAAGCAAATGCCCTATCCACTGTACTGTCACGCCAGCCCCAGTGATGCTTTTTGGAAAAAAAAAAAAGCATTCAGTCCCTCCCCTGTGACTCCATGTAGAAACCAGTTTGAGTTAAACAATTCACATTAGTACCCCAAAGGTAGCTGCATGCATGCCTTATCATCTACTTTGTCTCTGGCTATCCAGGGCCTTTCCTCCTCCCTCCCTACCTTCCTTCTTTCTTCCTTTTTGGTTTCTGGGTCATACCCAGTGATTTTCAGGAGTTACTCCTGGCTCTGTACTCAGGAATTATTCCTGGTGGTGCTTGGAGGACAATATGAGATGCCAGGGATTGAATCTGATCAGTGATTGATGCAAGGCAAATGTCCTGCCCCCATGCCTGGCTGTCCTCACCAGGGCTCCTTGGAGGGGGGCGGGTTGAGTTTCTTTCTAATGTAGAAAGAAAGTCTGTAGAGGCACTTTAAGTTTTCAGGTAGCTCTAAATGATTAGAGAATGAAGAACAGTGCCCCGGCAGCAGAAGACCTCCAGAACCCAGTCACAGCCATGCTTAAGCCCACTCTCCACACACTCGGGAGGAGCCTCACACATGAAGGAACCGACAGAAGAACCCAGGTGTGCGGGACCTGGGGCTGAGATCTCCAAGCCTGCTCGGTTCGGGACTGGGCCTCCTCCACCCAGATCCCCCATCTTCCAGTAGCTAGGCAGTTACACCCACCAACTGCCATATAACCCCATCAACGGCCAAGATCCAGAGACTGTAAAACCAAACTCCTGGAAGCAAATGCAGCCGCAAGACCTCTTATTGTCTAGTTCTCACTCTCAGAGAACCCGGGAGGCTATCTAGAGTATCCTGCCCGCATATATGCCTGACTGGGAACACCTGTAAAGGTGAATAGAGGCTGCTGCAAAAGCCTCCATCCCACTCAGAGAACCTGGCAAGCTACCGAAAGTATCCCACCACACTTAGTAATATGTATTGAATTTTTTCCCTACATCTTTTTATGGTTTAATAGGTGATTTTCTTCACCCCGAACGTTTCACTTTTGGATGCACCAAATTGTATGTACATTTATCCACTCTCCTGTGGAAGACATAGTTATGACTAAACCCACTATACACATTCAGGTAGGATATTGTGTTGATGCTGATTTCTCAGTTTCCTTGGTTAATACAATGGAGGGTTATTGCTGCATTTTATAGGTTTGTATGAACCATCAAAATGTCTTCCAAAGTGGCTATAACATTTCAAATCCCCTCAGGAATGTAAGCATTCCTGTTGCTCCATGGCCTTGCCAGCAGCTTATGTTGTCAGTGTTTCAGGTTTTGTCCATTCTGATTGGCTTGCTGTAGTCTTTCATTTTAAATTTCTCTTCCTAACGGTGTAGGATATGGAGCATCTCTTCGCATGCTTACTTTCCATCTTTTTTTTTTTTGGTGAAGTTCTTAATTTGTCTCAGTGATAGAGCACATGCACTGGTTAGATGAGGCCCGGAGAGAACCACGGGGTATGGCCCAACAAAACAAAAATAAATCAACAAACTAAAAATCTGTAAGTGATTATAGCAAAGTGGCAGGTTACAAAATAATAACTTTTCCTATATGCCATATATGTGTAAGCGGGATTTGAAATAAAAAGAACACTACCGTTTATGTTAGTACCCTCTAAAATGGACATATGTACAAACACAACGCTCTACTTCTCAGCTATAAAAAAAATAAAGAAAGAAATTCTAACATTTTCCATTGTACAGGTGGACCTAGAGGGTATTTTGTTGAATGAAACAGGTAAGTTAAAGACAAAATAAATCTAATTCTGTTTATAGGTGATAGACAAAGAAACAAAACAAAGACAAACTCTTTAGCTGCAAAAATGAAGCAACGGTTACCAGATGGATCGTGGGACGGGAAACTGAGGAAACAGGGTCTCGACTCTATTGTAATGGATGAGGATTGCACTTCTTGCTTATTTGTAATTATCCATCCACCAAATATTCATTAGCTCTATAGTGATAGCCCCCTCTCATTTCACTTATAATTCATATCCCTTTTCCCTTTTGAGAAGTTAGCCTGATCATAAATCTTAGGATCTTTTCCAATTGAAAAGCTTTTGATTTGATTGATTTTCTTTCTCGATTTTTTAATTTCATTGATCTAAACTAATTTTTATTATTGCTTTTCTTTTTTCTGTATTTTATTTGCTCTTTTAAAAAAAGTTAAGGTGTAAATTTTGATTGCTAATTTAAAAAAATCTCTTTTCTAAAATATACGTCCCAGTTATAAATTTACATATGATCACTGCTTTTACCTCATCTCCATATATTTTCCTTAGGTCTGTGTGGGGTCAGTAGGTGGGGATGGAGTTTCCTAATCCATGCTGCAGAGGCCTAGGGCCCCCTGCAATTCTCAGCCAATGAGGCAGTAACTTACTGAAAGGTAAGGATACTGCCCTAGGTCCTTCTGTGCTGGGTTTAGCAGGACCATCTGACTGTGGTGGAGAACCGGGGGGGGGGGGGGCCAAGTTGGATTAGGTGTATGCAAAATATATACTCAACCCTGTCTTGTCTCCTGGCCCTGCATCCCTTATGGGTGCAGGGCCAGGAGACAAGACATTTTTGCATTAAAAATGCAAAATTTTGATAAGCATTTTTAAAAATGTATTTATTCACTTCAAAAATGTTTTAGGTCTTCTCTTTCTTTTTTTAATATTTATTTTCATATATATTTGTTGGAAGTGTCTTTGGGTCTCCCATTTAATAATCTATTAAATTCTCGCTTAACTCCATTGTGTTATGAAAGCACACAATATATGATTTCGAATTTGTTAATTTGTTAAAGTGTGTTTTGTGACCAAGAATATGGCCTGTCTTGGTACATATCTTGGTGAAAATTCCATGTGACTTAAATAAAACAAAAGTAAAAAGAATGAATATTCTTTTTTAACTAAAGTAGCCTATGGATTATATCTGATAGTGTCCATTTAATTGAAGATGTTAGTTTCAACTGTGATTTTACAGATTTTTTCTTTCTTTTTTTTTTTTTTGGTATGTTTTTGAGCCACATGTGGTGGTGATCTGGGTTTATTCCTGGCTCTGTGCTCAGAGATCACTCCTGGTGAGCTTTGGGGTACCATACAGGATGCCTGGTCAGTCATTATGTACAAGGCAAGCACCCTACCCACTATACTATTACTATGGTCCCCAATTTTACAGACTTTCTGACTAAGGTAACTATTCTAGTATGAAATCTTCTATTAATTTTATGTTTCTATCAGTTCTTGTCTTATGTATTTAAATACTCTGTTGCTAAGTATGCACAATAATAATATTAATATAATAAGATAATATTAATATTACTTATTAATAGTGTTATATTAATAATTGACCTTATAATTATTATACCCCTTATTTGTAAGATAACTTTTTACTTTGAAATTTGTTTTATCTGAAATTCAAATAGCTACTTCTTCATTTTTTTGCTTAGAATAAACATATTCTTTTCACATTCTCTTACTTTTCATTTTTATGTATATTTTAAATGGGTTTCTGTTATATGACACATAATTGAATATTGTATTTTGATCCACTATGACACTTTAATTAATTATTGGTGTGAATGAATTAATGCTTACTTTTTTACTGTTTTCTATTTTTTGCTCTTCTTCTGTTCATATTGCATATTCTATTTCCTGTTTTCTGTGCTTAAATTAAGAATTTATAGGGTTACAGTCTTATTGTCTCATTTCTTACATATTAAGCTATATTTATTTTTCAAAAATTTGTGAGTTGTCCACAATATAGTTTGCTACGTAAAGTTTCTGAAATATATTTAAAACTAAATCCACTTTCAAATAACACAATAGTTATGGGTAGTAGGAGTTTCTTGTAATAAAAATTTCACTATTTTTTCCTCCTATCCATTTTATTATTGCTGTTATTTATATCACTTTAAGATATGCATATGTAAGTATATATGCATATATACTTATATATGTACATGACATTCATAATTGAACATCTTCAATTATTATCTGAATAAACTTTTCTGTTAGATCAGTAAAGAACAGGATACTCCTTCAGTGCTCTTCTTTTCTTATGAAGAGGAAAGATTTAATTTTGTCCTATTTTTCTCTTGTCTCTAATAAACCTCATTTAGAATTTCTTGGAAGGCAATTCCACAATCAACAAATACTTTTTATTATTGCTCATCTGAGAGAGTTCTGTTTATACTTCTCTGCCTTTAAAAGCTAAATAATTCAAAGTTGGTAAACTTTTTCTTTTAACATTTTCAACATTTCACTTCAGTCTCTTCTTATTGGCATGATGTCTAAAAAGCTAGATAGAATGTTAGATTTTCTTCCTCTATAGGTAAAGTTTTGTCTGTGACTTCTTTCAGAATTTACTCTCTTTGATTTTTGATGGATGAAAAATAACATCACTGGCATACTTTTAATTTAACTGAATTTTTACTTATTTGATAATTTTTTTTGTAGGAGTACTGCTGTTTATTCAGCCACTGATTAGCTGATTGAATTGTGCATGAAGTCCACCTTACTTTTTTTCATTTTTTTATAATTTTATTTATTGAATCACCATGAGAGCAATTACAAAGCTTTTGGGTCTAAGTCTAGGTCATACAATGAAACACCCGTCCCTTCACCAGTGCCCATTCTCCACCACCAAAAACCCCAGTATACCCCCAACCCACACCCTCCCCCTACCTGTGGGGCAGATAATTTCCACATTACTCTCTCTCTACTTTGATCGCATTCAATATTTTGACAATGGGCATTATGTTTTACTCACATTTTCCCACCACCATTCAAGCCTACCTGCCAGGGGCAGACGCTCAATAATTTATTTTCCATTGCTCATTTTGAATGTCATGAGTGCTCATGCAGCCGCGCGCTTCTGGAATTCTAGATTGTAATTGGGTGGGTTCCAGAGGCATCTCTGCAGGGCACTAATCCATTTTGGGATTCAACTGGGCATCTCTGGACCAGGGCTGTTGGTGAGCTAAGCTGACACCCAGAGGCCAATTGTGGGCATGACAGCCAGGCCGCTGAGCGGGTGGGGAGCCAGGGAGGGAAAGCCTGATTCCTCTTCTGCCTTGTGGCCTGGAGAATTAGTCCTGGAACCTGCATACTTGAGCCTCAAAGCAAGAGTCCTACCCACTGTATTACTTCTCTGTCTGCTTGAGCTGGCATGCTTTTGTCTTGTCCCAGTGGAAATACCCACTACCCTTCCCATCAGTCTTGACCTCAACAGACCCCCTGGCAGCTGTGCCCCGGCAGTGCTTATGAGCCGGTCGAACTAGGGTCGAGATCAAGGGCACCTGTCCTGTGTCCTGTGTTTATCTGGCCTGATACACATTGGGCCTGACATTTCCTGCGCGACAGACTGGGGGAGAGAGCCGGGCTTGTGTGGGGTTTGCATTCTGGCGGACAGGCAGTAAACCTGTAAACACACACACGTGTCATTCCAGAAAAAGACGGCAGTCTTTTTTTTTGCTTTTTGGGTCACACCCGGCAATGCTCAGGGCTTACTCCTGGCTCATGCACTCAGGAATTCCTCCTGGCGGTGCTCGGGGAGACCCTATGGGATGCTGGGAATCGAACCCGGGTCAGCCGCATGCAAGGCAAACGCCAAACCCGCTGTGCTATTGCTCCAGCCTCAAGACGGCGGTCTTGGGGGGAAGGTGTGGTAGTGCGTGGGGGAAGGCACTTGGATTGCACGCAGCCAACCTTGGTTCGATCCTGGGTACCACATTGGGTCCCCTGAGTCTACTGGGAGTGAACCCCAGACCACAGAAGCAGGAGTCAGCCCTGAGCACCGCTGGGTGCGTCCCCCAAACCTCAACCCTCCTCCCCAGGAAAAAAAAACCCAAATTGCGGAATCTTTGTTCAAGGGGTAACCTGTGACCACCACCCCCAAACCCAGAGAAAAAACAAGAGGGATGGGGGGGAGGACCTGTCAGTTGGGGAGGAAGTTTGCAGATGGGGGCATGGCTGGACATCTTCGTGCCTCCTTCATGCCTCCGATGTGGCTACATCAGGGCTTTGCTGCTGTTGCTTTTTTTTGCTGTTGTTTCGGGGCCCACTCCTGGCTATGTGCTCAGGGATCCCTCCTGGCGAGGCTCGGGGGGACCCTCTGCAGGTGCCAGGAATCAGGCTGCATTCAGGGCAAGCGTCCTCCCCGCTGTCCTGTTGCCAGGGCCCCAGATTCTGCCACTCCTGTAGTTTTGCATGGCCTCTCTGGGTATGGCAGGGTGACAGCACAGCGGGGAGGGTGCTGGCTTTGCACACGGCTGACCTGGGTTTGATCCCTGGCACCCCATAGGGTCCCCTGAAACCCACTAGGAGTGATCCCTGAGTGCGGAGCCAGGAGTCAGCCCTGAGTGGTCAGGAGTCAGCATCACCGTGTGTGGTCCAACAAATCACCCGAAAGCCAAACCCCAGAACCCCAGCCGAGTCCTGCTTGCATAGAATTCTTGACTTTTTTTTCTGAAGCGCTTTGATCAAAATGGAACCAGGAAATGGAGTGAAAGGCAGGGAGGGAGGGTTATAGGCCAAAGCACCTCCGCCCCCCCCCCCCTCACAGGGGGTTGTTCCAGGCCCTCACCTCCTTCTCTGTCTTCTGCCTTCTCTGGGAAAGGCGGTGAAAATGAGGCCTTTCAAGATCAAAAGTGCAGAATTTAGCTTCTTGGCTTGGTTTCTGAAAAATCCCTGAAACTCTTAGAGCACTGTTCTGATCACTCCCTCCCTCCCTGCTCTCTCGCTCTCTCTCCCTCTTCCTCTCTTCCTCTCTCTCTGCGCCCCCCCCACCCGAAAGGGGGGGGGTGAGAGTCAACTTTGAGCATGGCCAGTTGTGGCTCCTGAACCCAAACCAAAGCTTTCTGGAGCTAATCGGCCTTTCTCTCAAACTTTCCTGCCTTCTTCCGCCCAGAGACGGCCTCTCCTCACGCCCCTAGGTCGCCCTCCCTTGGATTCCTTTCTGGTCATTCAGGTCTTCAGATACGACTCCCCCACCCCCCAGACATACAACCCCCCTTCTTGTTTTTTTATCTTTTTTTTTGGCTTTATGTCACAACCAATGATGCTCAGGGGTTACTCCTGGCTCTGCACTCAGGAATCACTCCTGGCGGTGCTCGGGGGACCCTATGGGATGCTGG
>JAOXYA010143551.1:0-10057 GCA_028565675.1 Sorex palustris | reverse complement strand
TACTATGTAGCTATTAGAAAAGATGAAGTCATGAAATTTACATACAAGTGGTACAACATGGAAAGTATCATGCTAAGTGATATGAGTCATAAAGAGAGGGATAGACATAGAAAGACTGCATTACTCTGGGGAATATAAAGTAACAAAATATGAGATTTATGCCCAAGAATAGCTGAGATCAGCACCAGGAGGATTACTCCAAAGCTTGGAGGCCAGCCGGGTATTCCATGGGAAAGGGGAGCTCAGATAGAGAAGGAAACACCAAATAAAGGGGGCTCCCGGGCCCCTCCTCCCCGACCTGTGGCCCGCACTCAGCTGGGCCTGGCACGCCCCGTGAGCCCTGGGCAGCGGCTCCCCGGGGGTCCTCCCCGCCAGGACTGAGAGATGGGCGACGCCGGGGCCACGGGCATCTGCTGACACCCGCGCTCACCTGGTGCCTGGGCCGGGCTCTGGCCCCGGAGGCAGCTGCCACTTGTTCAGGGGCGCCCCAGAGCAGAGACACCCCCCTCCTGCCCCCCCACCCGGCCTGCAGGTCCTGCGCGGTGGCATGGGGACGCATGGGGGCGCGGAGTGGCGCTTCGCCCCCCCCCTCCCCGCCTCTAGGGGCTGAAGAAATTACACGTTAAGGCTGTGATCGGGTTAGATACCTGCTTTTAGCAAAACTTGGACGCCCATCAGGGTACTTGCAAAGAAGGGTGGGGGGAGTTTCGTAATTAAATGGTCTTTTAGTTCAGCCTGGGCTCCCTCCTCTCCTGGAGGGGCAGGTGGGAGCTCCTGGAAGGGCCGGGGCTGAGGCTTTCCCCTTCCTGTTACAGGTTCCCTGGATCCTGACTGCTGGATCTCTTGCAGGAACCCTCAGGTATGTGGCTCCCCAGCCGCGGGGTGTCTCATTCTGCAGAACCTGCAGTTAACCCCGACTGGCAGCTTGCTGTGGCCAGCCCTGGGCGAGGCCCTTCAGCATTTCAGCCTAACCCAGGGAGGCTGCCTCCCTGCGCCCATTCACAGACGTCGCCTGGAAAAGTCAGGGCAGAGCCCAGGGTCACCTCAGCTGCTGGGTGGTGGTGGTGGTGGTGGTGGTGGTGGTGCCTGGGTGTCCCCAGGGACCCTGGACTTCCTCACTCAGGTCTGGGGGCGCTGGGGGAGCAAGACTCTTGTGCGTGCAATGGGAGGGGTGGGCGCTGGGCTCAGGGCTGCTGCTGGATTTGAGGGCATGAGAGAGGGAGGGGGGGCAACGGTGGGTGACATAGACGGGCCTTGTTCCCAGGGTGGGGATGCTGGGAGATAAAGATCACACCTGTCCCTCCCTCTGAGTCCGCCTCAGCTTGCTGTCTGTCCCTGAGGAACTGAGGGGCCTGGTTTATGACAGCAGTGGGCCCGGTCCCTGTCCTGCCAGCACGGGTTCTCCTGTGTCCCGACTCCCCATAACTGCAGGTGAGCTTGGTTCTAACCCAGGCAGGCTTAGCTGGCTCTCCCCCATCCTGCCCCTCCTTATCTCATCTCAGAGGGATGGGGGGCCCGGGAATGGAACCCGGACCTGCGGCCTGTCACACGTGAGCTTGGCCTTGGAACCTCTCTCCAGCCCTCTCGCTCTTTCTTACTCTCACCCCAGGGAGGGGAGCCAACGGCTCACACACCCGCGGACAGGGGCATCAGGGAAAGGTGAGAGGCAAGAGTCGTTATCCAAGAGTCGACATCCGCGCCTGTGTTTCTGATCTCAAGTGTATGTGTGCATCAGCAGATCATCTTTGTTTTGGAATATGTGTGACAAGGATCTTGTATTTCACTCGGCAGAGTCCTGTGTGCCCATAAATAAGTTTCTGTCTAATTTCATGGTGGGGCCATCCCGGGGAGAGCTGGGGCCCGTTGGCGGCTGTGTGCTGGCAGTCCCCCTGGCTTTGCTCAGGGGACCATGCAGTGGCAGTGCTGGACTCGGGCCTCGTGCATGCAGAGCACATGTTCATCCCACTGAGCATTTCTCAGGCCCAAGTGGTGTTTAGTTATTTATTACTATGGAGAGGAGAGCATCTTTGGGGCCACACTCAGCTCAGTGGTGCTCAGGGGTTTACTCCAGGCTTTGTGCTCAGGAGTCACTCCTGGTTGTGCTGGGGGGGAATGAGAGGTGGATGCAGGGGACAGATGCAGTGCTGGGATGGACCAGGGTCATCTGTGTGCAAGGCAGGCACCTTCCCCCCTATACTAGCTCTCCAGATCCCCAGTGTTTGTTTGTTTGTTTTGGGTCACACCCAGAAATGCTCAGGGGTTACTCATGGCAGTGCTTGGGAGACCATATGGGATGCCGGGGATTGAACCTGGGTCCGACATGCAAGGCAAATTCCCTACCTGCTGTACTATCGCTCTGGCCCCCCCAGTGCATTTTATTTAATTGAAAATATGCGGTCTTTAGGCTTTGAGATTTCCTTGAACTCCATTTGGTGCCAGGGATCCATCCTAGGGCCTCACATATGCATGGTATATACTCTACCTTTGAGATTTTGGTCTTTTTTTTTCATGTTGGGTCACACCCAGTGATCCTCAGGGTTACTCCTGGTTCTGCACTCAGGAATTACTGCTGGCAGTGCTTGGGGAACTGTTGGGGGACTGTTTCACCCTGTAGGGGTGAACCATGGTGACTATGCCAAATCCCGTATGCAAGGACTGTTCTATGCAAGGACTATCGCTCTGGCCTACTGTTGAGTCTTATCATCTGCCCTCAAGGCTTCATGGAACACTGAAGTTAGAGCTAAAGAAATGGAAGAAAGTCACACAGTTTGACTTACTATTTCTTGCGGTTAAAAGAAACCTTTGTTGGGGCTGGAGGCTGGAGTGATAGCATAGCGGGTAGGATGTTTGCCTTGCACGCGGCCGACCCGGGTTCGATTCCCAGGATCCCATATGGCCTCCTGAGCACTGCCAGGAGTGATTCCTGAGTGCAAAGCCAGGAGTAACCCCTGAACATTGCCAGGTGTGACCTGAAAAGCAAAAATAAATAAATAAATAAATAAATAAAATAAAAGAAACCTTTGTTTATACTGTGTTAACTAAGGGAAACTTCCCACCATATGTAAATCTACTGTTGTCTAAACACTTTGTCCTTCCTTCTTCTACACATGAGGTGGGTCATCAGGTATTTTTTTGAAGGTGTGATGCTGGGCCGGTCACTTCCCTGGGACCACCAGGGTCACTCCTGGTGGTGGCAGGAGCTGAACTCAGTGCTTAGACAGGGCAGTACGATGCTGCAACATGAGCCTCCTTTTCTCTGATTTAAAGAATGGGAGGTAATGTTTACTAAAACGACACTGCATAAGATAAGGCAGTTACTCCTATGCTAAGCCTTGAGTAAAATAGTTTTCCTTTTTTTTTTTTCTTTTTGGGTCACACCTGGCGATGCACAGGAGTTACACCTGGTTCATGCACTCAGGAATTACTCTTGGCAGTCCTTGGGGTGCTGGGATGCTGGGAATCGAACCTAGGTCAGCTACGTGCAAGGCAAATGCCCTACCCGCTGTGCTATTGCTCCAGCCCCAAAATAGTTTTCTTTTTATATACTTTTTATAAAATAGAGGGAGAGAAGAGAGGAGGGAAACCCACAAAGTCAAAGAGAAAAAGGAATCGTGCCCCCAGGCTGGGCCACGGGCAGCCCCAGGGTGGAACCGAGCTCTCTCCTTCGAGCCTGAGAGCTGGTCTGTGGGGCCATGCTCCACGGTTCCAGGGCCGTGGGGACTTTGGGGCCACCCGAAGCAGCTCAGGGACCGTTTTAGCTTGGTGCTCTGAGGACCGTGGTTCCAGGGATCAGCTGAACTGAAGGCAGTGCCTTCTGCACTGCACTCATGCATTTCTGCATTTTTGGTTTGGGGCTTTGCCTTGCCTCAGGTACTCAGCAAACAACCATGCAGTGCCAGGGTTGAGATAGTCCCCCTGAGATGTATGTAGCTCGTGGGACCCCGAGCATCGCTGTGCTGCTGCTATGGTTGGGCCAGGTTGGAAGCCTGTCACATTCAGCACAGCCCCACTGGCCACTTCCCTGGGGCCGGATGCCGCCTGTGGCCAGACAGCAATGAGCGGCAGGATTCCTGCTCCTTGGGGGCGTGGACCCAGCCAGAAGCCAGCTCACGTTTGCTGTGTTTGGAAGGGACTCAGGCAAGGAAAGCAGGGGGCAAGGGAAATGCAGTTTGGTTGATGGGAGTTAGGGTGTCCGCTGTGCCAGGGTGTAGTGAGAGGAGAGCTGGGTGTGGGCTCTGGGTGGAAGTGAAGCCCCATGGAGGGGTGGGGTTCAGAGGGGACCAGGGACCCAGCGGGGATGGGGGATTCAAGGCCGTCAGGCCACATTGATTGTAGTCCTGGAAATACATCAACTGTATTATTAGTTCAGGGGAGCTATACCGGCCATGCTCAGACCCTATTCCTGGCTGGGCTCAAGGGACGTAGCAGGTGCAGGGGACCCAAGGGCCTGGTAAGCCCCATGTGAGGCAAGCGCCTTCCCACTGCACTCTCCCCAGGCCCAGACCTCAAATATTTTAATGACTTATTTGGGGGGAGGGGTTTGGGCCATGCTGGGGACCCTCAGGGAACCATCTGTGGTGCCAGGCTCAGACCGGGGTTTTGTACATGCAAGGCAGCATTTTCGGCCTGTGTGCTCTCTGACCTCTGACCCCACAGACTCTTTAGGATAATGAAGCAGGACAGGAATGCAGCTCATGCTGGCATGCAGGAGACCCGGGTTCAATCCCTGTCACTGCTTGGCCCCCTTGAGCAGCACCAGGAATGACCTACCAATGGTGGAGTGCGCGGAACAGCCTTATGCCATGTCACTAATGATTCTGGAGATGCTAAAGGGGGCCCGAGGCCTGGAGGGTTTCCTGAAGGTGCCCACGGGCTGTAACAGGACCTGGAAACTAGACTCAGGCCTGTGTTGTTCCAGTGTGGCCCCTTGGACCTGCCATGGGGTGGGGGGGTGTCCTGTCCCCTTCTCCCTCCTGGACCTGTCACTGGCATTTGCAGTGACTTTCCTGGACTGCTCTGAGCAGCAAACTTGCCTTTTCAGCGGTGCAAGGTTCATGTTCACAGCCTGTGCTTGTGGGTCGCTTTAATATCAGTGGGGAAACCGCTAGCATTCCCACAAATGGTAACTGCGTAGGTAAGCACTTTGGGGGCCATGATGTACTCCTGCTTGCTTCCAGTACCTGTCGCGGATGCGTCTATGTCGAGACAGCTCCAAGTCTGAGTGCTTTGGGTCAGCATTTGCATTGCACGGCACTTTTTTTGGTTTTTGGGCCATTCCCAGCGATGCTCTGGGCTTTCTCCTGGCTCTCTGCTCAGGACCGGTACTGCTAGGCTCTCGGGACGCTGTGTGATGCTGAGGAGTAAATCTGGCTCGACTGCGTGCATGCAGGGACCTTACCCGCTATCCCATCTTTCTGTCCCTCTGGGGAATTTTTTTTTTTTTATTTATGTAGGAGTACTACTATTTATTCAGCCACTGTCCGGGGAAATTTTTAAGAGAAAGCATACTAATGATGGTATCATACAGAAACGGTCAGTAAGAGTGACCTCTTCAGATTTCACTCAGCATAGGGGGTGCCTTTTTCCTTTTCCCACTTTCTCTGGCGGGTGTTGGGGTGGCAGGAGGTAGAGGCTGGCTGACTATGAAGAACCAACCTTGGATTTGCCCAGGAAGGACATGTGGTTTAATTTCCTGGTCCTGGCACCAGTACCAAAGAGCCTTGGCCGTGCGGGGAGGCGCCTGCTCTGTGTTTGAGTCTCCATCTGCTGCTCCCAGGACAGACCAGCGCTCTCTCTCTGGGCAGGTCTCTCCAAACCCTCTTCCTGGCTTCTCTGGATAGTCTTTGAAAAGAGAAGGCAGGAGGGAGTCCTGTGACAGCAGCCCCGAGTTTCTTGAGCCCTTCTGGAGCCCTTGTGAGACCACAAACACGTCTTTCTTCCCTAATCTTTCAGGTGCTGGGTTTGCGTATTTTGATGCTTACATTCTCTCTTGCTTGCTTATGTCTAAGTATAACTTGGATTAGATCCCAGTTTAGCTTGGGCTGTTTTTCACATGTATAATTGCCAAGCCTTTCATTTACTGTATTTTCCCTGAAGTCGAAGGGCCCAGAGAGCCAGCTGTGTTCAGGATGCGCAGATCACCCGTGGTTGGGGGCTTCTGTGTGAGGAGAGGGCAGCTGAGGTGAGGTTCCTGGGTATTGATTCTGCAAGTCCCCACACACAGCGACAGTTACTTGGCATGATTTTTTTTTATTTTGTTTTTTCAAACCCAAAATATAAAAAAAAAGTGCATCTATAACTCTCTATGTTGTGCATTCTAACAATACACAGGTTTCAGGTATGCAGCTCCCTACCCCCGCCCCCGGACTGTGTTTGTGCTTTAGTTTGGGGCTGTGTGGTCTGGGACAAGCTCTGAGATGTGTGGCAGAGGACTGAGGCTCACACCCAGGCCTCAGCTGCAACACTTGTGTTTCTTGCAATGAGCCTCGGGATGCTTTCTCACAGGAGGTATGATACTCAGATGTTTTTGTTTATGTGTTGCTTTTCACCCAGCTCAATCTGGGGCCTGCCCCAAGCTGGGGGCTACTCCAAGCTGGGGCTACTCCAGCTGGGGGCTACTCCAGCCTGGGGCTACTCCAAGCTGGGGGATACTCCAGCACCGTGCTTAGATGTCGCTGTCGCTCCCAGCGGTGCTCAGGGGGCCGTATGGTGCTAGGATCAAAGGCTTGCACTAGCTCTCCATTCCCCGTAGTCTTAAGGCAGGAAGGATCCTCTTTAGATCTTCTTTTTTGGACTTTCCGGTAAATACAGGAGTGAAACCTTCACCCGTGGCTGACTAGGCGAGTGACGCCGGGTTGCTGATGATGGTTCTTGGTGCCTGTGGCTCGCTGAGACTGGGAACCGGCGTCTTGGATTTTGATTTCCGGCCATGTCTTCCAGTGGAATTATGTCTTAGATGCAGTGTCACCTTCCCGATCGCTGGCGCGGCTGTGCCTCCACACGTGAGGGTTGCCAGTTAGCCTGTCGATCCAGCTCTCGAAGCTCAGACCAACAAGTTAGGGATGCGGCTGGTGGGAGGCAGGACGCCCCTCCTGAGTGTCCCCCCTGAGTTCGTCTTGGCACCATCGGGACATTGCAAGGCTGCAGCCCCCCGCAGGGCTGTGCGAGAGGGAATCAAGTCAGT
The DNA here is from genome assembly GCA_028565675.1 of Sorex palustris. Classification (NCBI taxonomy): domain Eukaryota; kingdom Metazoa; phylum Chordata; class Mammalia; order Eulipotyphla; family Soricidae; genus Sorex; species Sorex palustris. The sequence goes on along the minus strand of JAOXYA010143551.1, from coordinate 2,874 downwards.
CTGAGAGCCCTTTCGGTCTCTTGGCTGGGGCCTGCTTGCTCGGTGGGACCTGGGGGCTCCTCCTGGCTAACTATGGCATCGAGTGGGGAATCTGGGCTCCACAGGTGAAGTGTGCTTGTGCCAGGCTCACTCCTGGCTTTGTGCCAGCAGCGCTCAGGAACTGCCTGGGATGCTGTGGACCAAGCCTGTTGGCTGCTTGCCAGGTGGCGCCCTGCCCCCTGGACCATTTCTCGAACCCCTGGTGCTGGGGATTTGACCCTGGGTGCCCTGTTAGTCATAGGTGGGCAGGACTGGGAAAGTACCCTGGAGGTGTGTGGAGTTGCAGGTACCCCACAGGGAACACTGGTGACGCAGGGTCACTGGGGCAGGAGAGGCAGGCGTGAGGGTGCAGGTGGCCAGGTGTGTGTGTGTGTGTGTGTGTGTGTGTGTGTGTATGAGAGAGAGAGAGAGAGAGAGAGAGAGACAGACAGACAGACAGTAAGTCTGGGCGGGTCCCGGAAGTGGTCAGTGGTTGGAGGGTCCCTCCAATAGTAAGAGCGAGTCCAGGAACGGTTTTCTCTGCCTTGGTCAGGGTGGTCCTGCTGTGCCCCCCACACTGGCCTTAACATTTCATAACGGTTGACTTCTCAGCGCATCTCTTTTTCCTGCTTTTGAGCCAGGAGTATCTGATTGTAGGTGGTGACTGGAAAAATGGAGGTCTGGTCAGTTACTAGTGTTGTTCCGAGGGTCCTCCCAACTCCGTGCTCAGGGGTCACTCCAGGGAACTCAGGGGCCGGCCATGCAGTACCAGTGATGAAGTCCGGACCTCCCTCACGTAAAGCCCCACTGCAGCCCTTCGAGACCCCCCCGCAGCCGGCATCCCCTGAGCACCAGCTGTCAGCAGCCACCAGGGCAGACTCTGGGAAGCCGCATGTCAGGGAGCCGAGAGCCGTTAGCGGATCAGAGCCAGAATCAGTGCCCAAGAGGTGCCCCCGAGCCCAGACTGACCCCGGGCACAGCAGGGAAGAGCGCTGAGCGCCGGGTGTGGCCCCAAAGCAAACACCAAAACCCACCAAGATCTGAGTCATTTGCCTGCCAGCCAGGCCCACTGAGGCCGCCACCACAGTTTGGCTGTGTCCGTGCTGCAGGCGCCGCGTGAAGGGCTGGTGAGGCCACGGATGTCACACTTGCTCCCGCTGGCTGCTCTCAGGGAATGCGGCGCTCAGCATTCCCCTCTCTTCACGTCGGGGCAGGGGGCCCCCTCTTCTCCTGGGCTGGAAGTTCAAACCTTCCTTCCTGCCTTGTTTTCGAAAGTCGGTGTGAGTGGGCGGCCGTACCATTACTGAAGCACCGTAATGAGCACTTGGCACCGAGGGCTGGTAATTTCTTCCTGGGGGAGGAGCAGCCCGGGCAGTCGGTCACACATCAGCCCCGTTCTGGGCGGCTGCCCCCCACACAGCTTGATTACAGGTGGGGTCGGCGCCCAGGTCTGCTGAGACCAGGGAGATAGCGCGGGGCGCGGGGGGAGGCATGTTCTTGCTTGCAGCCAACCCCGCGTCAGTCCTTCAGTTCTTGGAACCTCCTATGGGCCCCTCGAGCTCCTTCCTGGCTTGACCCCTGAGCACAGAGCCAGGAGGAAGTCCTGAGCACCCAGGGTCTAGCATAAAAAACAAACAAACAAAAATCTGATTGAACTGATAGCTCTGTCTGTGTGTACCAATCATATGGGGAAAACAGCCAGCAACTGGGCCGGGAGGCACACACACCCAGCCTGGGCTTAATCATCTGCCCCCCATGCCCCCTCCCCGCCTCCTGCATCCCATGCAGTGACCTGGAGTAGAGTCTGGAGTCCTTAAGACACCTCCGGGTATAGGCCCCAAACAAACGAAAAGTAACCCTCAGTCCAGAAGAAGGCAGCTCCTTGGGGAAGCCTGGCAGCTTGGGGATGTGTGTGGGTGTGTGTGTGGGCGGGGAGGCGGGGTTCTACAAAAAAAAAAAGCATCTGAGGGAAGGGGAGTAAGTTGTGTGGTTTTTTGTTTGTTTGTTTTGCTTTCCAGACACACCTGGCAGTGGTAGTGCTCAGGACTTACTCCTGACTGCGCATAGGGAGGGTTCACTCCTTCAACTTGGGAGACCAGATGGGATGCTGGGAATCGAACCCAGGCTGGCCGTGCGTGTGCAGCCGCCATGCACCCCCTCCCCAGCCTGTGTTCCCTCTGGAACTAACAGATTGGCAACTTTCCTTCTTCAGCAGTTAGATCCTCACTCAAGTCTCAGAGTATTAAGTTACCCATGACCTAAACCGTGGCATCACTTTATTTTGGTGGCACCATTTTATTTATACCTGGCTCCTGGCGGGGGGGTGAGGGGGGGTGGGGTGGGGAGGGGAACTTATGGGATGCTGGGCCAGTGCAAGGGAAAACGTGCCCAGGGCACTGCTTTGAGAATCCATCTCTTCTATCATGAAATGAGGGGGTTGAGCTGGACCATGGACATCTCTTCTGACTCTCAGAGTCTGTGAGGCTCTGCCAAGCGCCTTCGCCTCCTTCTGCTGGCCCAGGAAATAGGTTCTGGAAGATGCTGACCAGGGTCTGTAAAGCCCAGCACTGTGGGTCCCTCTGGAAGCTGGTGCTGCAGTGAGGGCTCCCGTGGACAGCTGTGTAAATGCAACCCCAGCTCGATCCTTCTACCTTCCTGTGTTCCCGCCTCTTCTCTTCCCTCCTCCACTCCTTTTTTGTTTTTAATTGAATCACTGTGAGATACAGTTTCAAAGCTTTTGTGATTGAGTTTCAGTCATACAATGGTGGAACACCTTTCCCACTGCCGTGTCCCCAGTATCCCTTCCGCCACCCCCACCCCATCCCACCCTCTGCCTCTGTGGCAGGCACCTTCCTT
>JAOXYA010143543.1:0-10057 GCA_028565675.1 Sorex palustris | reverse complement strand
TTCCCTTCCCTTCCCTTCCCTTCCCTTCCCTTCCCTTCCCTTCCCTTCCCTTCCCTTCCCTTCCCTTCCCTTCCCTGTGGTTGTGTTTGTGGTAACCGAGGGTCACGTGCATGGCTGCCATGTTCCCCAGAGGTCACACACACTGGTTGTGGTACTCCGGAGACCACCTGCTTAAAGAGAGCCCTGAAGAGCAGAGCTGTTGAGTCACACTGGGATAGAACTCACAGCCTCGCTCGGGTGAGGCCGGTAGGTGCTCTGCTGACCAAGCGTGTCTTGGCTCCCTGACACTGGTGGCCTTGAGGAACCATATTGTTTGTGGTTGGGGAGCTCAGTGAAGCACATATGCTTCTCGTGTATGGGGTCGTGGCTTTGATCCCTGCCAACCTCCCCAACCTCCCCCACATATACACCAAATAAAATGCAAAAAAAATGTTGTTGTGTATGAACAAGTTTTTGTATGGACTTATGTCTTCAAACATACTTACGTTTTCTTGGATACACACCCAGCTGGAGGATGTGCGAGGTGTGTGCTGACTTTAGGTTTTGGAGGCGCTCCCAGACTTTTCCAAAGCAGCCACACCATGTGCGCCCCTTCAGCAGAGCACAAAGGTTCTGTCTCTGTTGGGTGATGAGAAAACAGAGTCTCAGAGAGGCTCCGTAACTTCCACACAGTCACACAGCTGGAGGCGGAACCTGCGTCTTAATCCAGTCAGCTTTGGGGGCTGTTCTGTTGCGTTGCCTGCATTTGTTTCACTCATGACAGAATTTTGTTTTTGTTTTGGGGTCACACTGGGGGTGCTCAGCAGGCCAGTCCTGGATCAGTGCTTGGGAGGCGGGTCACATTCCATGGTCCTTGGGATGGTGTGGTACCCGGGCTCAGAGGCTTCCTGCCTGCAGAGCACACGCTCAGCCCTTCCTGCCATCGTCCTGGTCCCTTCTCACGGGGTTTGTACTATCCTGCTGTGTCCAGTGCCCGCCATGACACGGTGGCCACGTGGCTTGACTTTCCTGTGTGTGAGGATTGTGGCGGGCAAGTTCCAAGCAGGAGGCTGAAGCCCAGGTCCTTCCCGCCTTCCTTCCCTCCCCTTTGCTGCTGTGATTGGTTGTGGTGCTGGGCAGGGGCACTTCTTTCCTTGTGGGCCCTCACAGTGCTCACTAAGCAGGGATCCAACTCCCAGTCACCCAGCTCACGCCTCTTTTCAGTTTCTCTGCTCCTGTGGGGTTGCACCTTTCCTGCTGTTCTGCACGGTGGGTGCCCCCAAGCAGTGCCCAGGAGACTGGAAGCCTTTCACAGCAGTTCAGGGAAAGCCCAAGCATGCAGTGGCCAGACTCTGCAGCTCCTGTGTGTGCTGGGCCTCCACGGCTGGCCCTGGTGGTCTGGGGGGTCTTCCTTGGTCAGACCCAGCTGTGCTGGGGCCTCCATGGTGGGACCCAGTGGTGCTGGGGGGTCTCCAAGCTGTACCTAGGGGAGATATGGTGCCAGAGATTATGTGCCCTAACTCCTGGGCTACCTCTTTGGCCCTACAGAGTCTTCAACTCCTTCCCCTTTGTTGTCACTTTTGTTGCCTTCATGTCTGAGGTCACACCTCTGGCTGTGGTGTTCACACATCTTTTATTTTTATTTTTATTTTTCGGTCACACCGGTGATGCACAGAGGTTACTCCTGGCTCATGCACTCAGGAATTACTCCTGGCGGTACTCGGTGGACCCTATGGGATGCTGGAAATAGAACCCGGGTGTTTGAGTGCCAAGCAAACACCCTACCTGCTGTGCTACCGCTCCAGCCCCTCACACATTCTTTAGTGCCCCTCGGATGACTGCTGGTCCTGTGGGGTGTGGGGGGGGTGTTGGGGTGAGGGTGGGGATTGAACTCCCCAGCCCCCACTTCTAGGTGCTTCACCGCTGGAAGCCAGGAGCCCTCCACTGAGCCGTAGGCCCCTAACTGTACGATTTTTACCTAAGGTCCTCCAAAGTCCACATAGCCCATGACCACAGTACCTGGTCTAAAACAGGAGATGAACGTTGCTACCGTGCTCTTAGCCATGCTGGATTGGCACAAGACATTTGGCTTATCTCCTTTGTCTCCCTCTGGGGGTGCTGGGGGAGACTGGCCTCCCCAGAAGTGCTTGGCAGGTCTGGGGGCTGCTTCTGGAGACACTTGGCCTACCAGGCCAGTGCATCGTGCTAGGTTCTAGGGACTGTCAGAGCCACCTGGTGATTCTCAGCATGTCACGAGGTACCAGGGACAGAATCCAGGTCAACCACTGTACCAGCAGCAGGGCTTTCCTTTGTCTGTTTTATTATTATAATTATTTGGGGGGTGGTTGGACTGCATCCAGGGGGGCTCAGGGCTTACTCCCGGCTCTGCACTTGGGATCATATGTGGTGCTGGGGATTGAACCTGTATCAGTCATGTTCAAGGCAAGGGCCCTCCCCCACTGGCCTATAGCTCTGGCCCTTCCTTTGTCATTTGAGTAGGGATGGCACTTGGTTTTTTATTGTTCTTTTTTTTTTTTCCATCTTTCCTGATTTTGATACTTTGGAAGAGTCATGTCAGCAGTTTTGTAGCCTGCTTTAGTTTGAGTCTGTGCTGCCCTCAGGACATACACTTTGTTGAGGCAATCCTGAGCACCTCCTGGAGTGCTGGGTTGACAGTGATCCTTTGTTTAAGGAGGTCACTCGGGTTTTTCTCACTCGGGCTTTTCTCCTTAGGGGAAAAACATGTAGCGGAGAGAGACAGTGAGACTTTGTGAACACCCTGTGTCCTGTTAATGTTTGCACTGAGGAAGTCCTCTGAGCATGAGGCAGCTGTTTCTCCCAATTGGTTGCTTCCCAGGGAGGGGCACATAGTGGCCCTATGGATTCCGGGATTCACACCGCACAGGAGGCAGAAGCTATCTGCCACTGTGAAGCATTCCGAGTGGTTACCCTGGAGGAAGGGGCTGGGGAGGGAGCAGCTTGACCTCCCCAGGTTGACAACCTCCAGGTTGTCTCCCCGGGGCATGATGGTGGTTGGGAGATTGCCCCCCAGGTTTGGAGGGGAGGAGCGTCCCACATCTCACACCTGTCCCACTTACTCACTGCATTGCTCTAATAAAAACAGACTTCTCCGGGCTGTGGAGACCCCAGGGCCCTGGCATGTGCCACTGTGATCCCTGGACCCCAGCTCTGCAGTATTTTAGCAGTGCCGTAGGCTCAGACCCTAACATTGAACCATTGGGCAGCCACCCCCTACACCCCCTCCGCCCCCATATAAGATAACCCTTTCCGCTCCCTTACACCCTCCAATGTGGGCTTCATTCATTATTATCACTTCACATTTTGTTGCTGAAATGACGCAGATCTCAGAACCCATCAGGATTACATCCCAGAGGGCTTTGAACTTGTCCTTCCTTGCTGCCGGCCCTGAACTCTCCCTGTCCCCTCGTGTCATCAGTGGCCATCGTGTTTACACTCTAATGGGAGTGATTTTACAGTAGTGTCCTTCGTGACCTCAGCATTCCCTCCATACCCCGGTAACCTTGGTTGTGTTGTCTCCAGCAAGCCCTGTCTATATTCACCAGGGCCCGTCCCCTGCCCTTATTTCTCCAGAGCCCACATAGGGATGGGATCACCCGGCGTTGCCCCTCTGACTTCTGTTTTTGATTTTTGAGCCATACCCGGCTGTGCTCAGGGCTGACCCCTGGCTCAGGGATCATGCCTGGTGGGCTCAGAGGACCATCTGGGGATCAAACCTGTGTGCAAGGGCAGCCGCCTGCCTGCCGGACTATGACTTCGGCCCCTCTTTTGTTCTCTCAGAGTGTGTGGTGCTGGGGACTGAATACATGAAAGTCAAGTGCTACCTCACTGACCTATTCTGCGGCTCATGGGCTGGGGCTTTTCCGTTCCAAAACCCCAAAGTTCGATCCTACTCGGATCAAACTTCTGAATTCAGTCCCTTTCCACCGCTGGGCTTCAGGTGGCCACCAGGTGGCGCCTTAGAGTCCACGGCGGGCCCAGGTGAGGGTTAGCGGGGACCAGCTGGTTTTGGAGCCAAGGAACTGAGTTTCCCGGGGAGAAATATGACAGACCAATAGGTGTTTTAGTTTAAATGAATAAATTGTTTGGGGCTGGAGCAATAGCACAGCGGGTAGGGCGTTTGCCTTGCACACGGCCAACCTGGGTTCGATTCCCTGCATCCCATATGATCCCCTGAGCACCGCCAGGGGTAATTCCTGAGTGCAGAGCCAGGAGTAAACCCTGTGCATCACCAGGTGTCGCCCAAAAAGCCAATAAATAAATAAATAAATAAATAAATAAATTGTTTGCTTATGTCTTTGTGACCACACTCTATGGCGCTCGGGCTCACTCCTGGCAGACCCAAGTATGTGGTTTCTAGAGTCCAATGTGTTGACTGAACAAGGTACGTGCATTAACCCCTGACCTGTTCCCTCCAGCTTGGAAAATGTCCATTTTAAAGTAGATTAAAACAAATTTAACCCACTAGAGGGTATTGTTACTTAAGTGATATTGGGATGGAAATGAATGTTATATTCTCATAAGGAGGGGAAATGAAGGCTGGAGAGACAGGATAGCAGGAAGGCGCTGGCCTTGCATGCAGCCAGCCCTGCTTCCATGGCTGAGCCCACCAGCAGTGACCCCTGAGCACAGAGCCTGGAGCAAGCCCTGAGCACAGCTGAGTGTGACCCCAACCTCCCCTCCCCTCAAAAAAAGATATGGAAAAGTGCTCTGATATGAAACACTAGTCGGGACTGTTAATAATAGACATCTTTTCCATTTGTCAAAAAGAGAAATTGGTGGAAAGAGCAGAGCACAGGACACTGTGTACACGGAGGCGTCACTCTGTTGCGAAGAGGACATTTCTCTTTGTGCTTGAGTCATGCTGAGCGATGCTCAGGGGTTCCTCCTGGCTCTGCACTCAGGAATTACTCCTGGCGGTGCACGGGGGATTATATGGGATGCTGGGGATCGAATCCAGGTTGGCTGTGTGCAAGGCAAAAGTCCTGCCCCTGTACTGTATATTTAGGAAGAGTATATTTCCTTTTTTTTTTAGGGGAGGGTCACGCCCGACAATGCTCAAGGTTTACTCCTGGCTCTGCACTCAGGAATAACTCCTGGTGGTGCTCAGGGGACCATATGGGATGTCAGAGTTTGAACCAGGGTCAGCAGCATGCAAGGCAAAATGCCCTCCCCGCTGTGCCATTGCTCTGACCTCCGGATGACAATATTTGTGAGTCCACATGGCCTAGGCAAAGGCTCTGCTGACTCAGCTGCCTTTGAGAGGAGGTGCAGATGACGTGACCCTCCTCACTCTTTCCTGCTGGTCCCTGTCCATGTATTACCTATAAAAAATGAAATTCCTTTTCTTGAGGGGCACACCCATTGTTCACACCTTCCTCCCGGCTCTGTGCTCAGGAACTTCTCCTAACAGTGTTCACACCCTCCTCCCAGCTCTGTGCTCAGGAACCTCTCCTAGCAGGGCTCAGGGGATCATATGGAGTGTTGGGGATCAAAGTCAGGTTGGAGGCGTGCCAGATAAGTGCTTTACCCACTGTATTATCACTCTGACCCCTGAAATTCTTTCCTCAGGGAGCGGGCAGGGGCTCACCAACCATTCCTGCATCTCCATTCTCTTCCCTCGGCCCATAATCCACACCCAGAACTCTCTGCACACATCCGTCTTCCTCCCCGGGGACTCACAGAGCCGGCCTGCGTCTCTGTCCTCACAGACGTCCCCCGCGGCCAGCACACCTGACTTCACACCACTGAACACCCACATATGTGCACGCTCAACAGCGTGTGTACACGTGTGCGTCCGCATGTGCCTGCAACTCCCCTCCTGCCCCCCTCCCCCCTCGTCTGCTTCCTGTGTGTGCACACCTGGGTGGACGCCCCCAATTACAAGGCAAAACAGGTTAAAAGTATCCCATTCAAAAGCACTACGGGGGCCTAATTAGAGGTGACTGTCAAACTCTAATTAGAGAGACTCATTAGCTGGGAGCAGGGAGGAGAAGGCAGGCCTTGGAGTACAAAGGCCTGAAGGACAAATGCATCCCCTCAGAGACCCAGAAAAAGGGGCTTAATTGCCCTCTGACAAACTGGCACTGCAGGTCGCGTGGGGGGGGGACTGCTCCCCACCCTCGGGCGGGCTTTGTGGCAGCCGCTAGCCTTGGCTGTTGCTTCCCAGGCCCTCTGTCCCGTGGGGGCCCCCCTCTGTCGAACCCCATCACATGCCCTCTCACGGGTGCCGGCTGTCTTGTGGGGAAGGAGGCTGCCTCCCACCCAGCCGAGTGCCCTGCAAGTCACCCACACACAGGAGCAGGTGATAGTCTTGCGTGCTCCTCTGCTTCACACATGCGAACACACTCAGGAGCCCGAGCGGGAGAGGAGGAAATGCCGTGGGAACTGCCACCCACCGGGTCACTAGGCATCACGCAGGGTCCCCGGCCAGTCAGAAGGCACTGTCCCAGCCATCCCCGCCTCCCTGCCTCCCCCCTGCAGCGTGCCCACGGCTGGGGGCCCACGGGAGACCAGGCTCAGCAGTTCTGTCCCCCTGACTGGGGAGCCCTAGAATGGAAAGGCGCTGTGATATTCTCCCAGGGGAGACCAGCACTGGTGAGCACTGGCATTGTGGTGGGTGCATTCACTATGCGCCTACTCCCCTTAGAGCTGAGGAAGTCGTCTTGCATTCCCCAAGCTGAGAATGAGGAGAGGAGCGGCTCTAGACACAAAGCCATCTCCCTCCCAGTCCAGCCTCAGCCAGAAGGCAACGGAACGGCATTGGGGCTTGGTGGGCTGTGTGATGCCTTTGAATTTGATGCAAATGTTTTCGGGTTGCTGGTGATATACCAGACACTTTGCTGGAACACTGGACTGGGGTTATCCTCTTTATCTTTTCTTTTTGCTTTTTGGGTCACACCCAGGGATGCTCTGGGGTTACTCTTGGGTCTGTGCTCAGGAATTACTTCTGTTGGTGCTTGGGGGACCATATGGGATGCTGGGGATCGAACCCAGGTCGGCCGCATGCAAGGTAAATGCCTACCCGCTGTGCTATCACTCTGGCCCCCGGGTTACCCAATTTAGGCATGAGCTGCACAGTCGGGCTGTGTGGGCACATGAGGGGCGATACCAGTGACCTCACGGTACAAAGGTACCCACGGCACCACTGAGCAATCCAGGAGATTGAATGAGCTGCTCTAGCTCTTCACGTCCTCCACAGTGGCTGGGCAGGCTGAGTCCCAGGAGGATTCCTTCCTTCTATTCTGCCCCCAAGACCTTAGAGCCAGGGACCCAGGGTGTGATGCTCTGACGAGAACTGAGGAGAGGAAGTGCGTTTGGCTGGACTGCAGGGCATGTGTTAAGCTGACGGCTGTGGCAAGCTGACGGCTGGGATGGGAAGGGCCACTGAGTTCAGCCTGGCTGGAGTAAGGCCGATCCAGTGGGGATGTGTAGGATGTTACAGTGCTTGGGGAACCCGGGGTCTCTCCTAGTGATACTCAACCCACTGGCTGGATGGCTCAACGTGTGGGTCAGCGGGACTGGGGGCACCCCAGGGTTATACCCTGGAGTGCTAGGGACACTCTCAGGGCCTCTGTAGGTGCGCTCTCTCCCTGGCCCTGGGCTGGGTGAGGGCCAGAGAAGGGGAGGGGGCTGGGTCAGTCAGGGCCTCTCCTCTTCCTTGGCACGTATTCATGGAGCACCTAGCCCCATGCACACAGCCTCGAGGCAGGCACAGGGGCAGAGGCCATTGCCCCCTCCCCCTTTTCTCTCGGCTCAGATGCTGATGCTGAGAAATTGGCACTAGATGCCAGAGCGGTGGCACAGCAGGGAGGGCATTTTCCTGGCACAGAGCTGACCCGAGTTCAATCCCCGGCACCCTATAGAGTTCTCCAAGCACTGCCAGGAGTGATGCCTGAGTGAGCCAGGAGGAACCCCTGGGCATTGCTGGGTGTCACCACAAATCCAGAGAACACGAGAACAGCAGGTCTGAGGAAGAAGACTTGCAGGTCCCACATGAGGTACCTGAGCGCCATCAGGAGGGATCCCTGAGCACAGAGCTGGGAGTAGGTCTGAGCACTGCTGGGCATGACCCCAGAACAACAAAAACCCCAAACCAGGAAACAAACAATTTGGGCTATTCCTGCTGGCGAGTGTCACTTCAGCTGTCAAAAGGGTCCTACCTGGGGGGACTGGAGCAATAGTCCAGTGGGGCGAGAGTTTGCCTTGCACATGGCCAGCTGGGGTTTGATTCCCAGCATCCCATAGGGTTCCCCGAGCACCACCAGGAGTGATTCCTGAGTGCAGAACCAGGAGTAACCCCTGAGCATCGCTGGGTGTGGACCCAGCCCCCTCCCCAAAGGGTCCAAACTGTCCTGACCTTACTGACCTGAGATGGGGATGCAGGGGGCCAAGTGGGTGCAGCAGAGACAGAAGTGGAAGGGAATCCACTGAAGGTGGTGCTCCCTAGGAGGTGTGAGTGCTCGTGGGCACCTCTCTCCCCATGTCTCCACACGGGAAGAGATTCTTAGGTAGGTGTGTGCCAGTCCATCCCTCCGTTCACAGCCAAGCACTTCCAGGTCTCCCGCCCTCCCAGACAGAGGAGTATCGCATCCAGCCCTCACCCCAGAGTCCTCTTGATAAAATGACACCTCCACCCCCACCCGTCCACCTCCAGGACCCCTGACTCTCCTTCCCAAGAGTCTGTGTGAGTTTGAGTCCCGGAGACTGCAGCCTGCAGGGAATTAAAGCTTCCCCCAGGGAGAACGAGATTATGTCCCCTGACCCAGTGAGGAAGGCAGGAAGACGACCTCTGCCCATTCCCTCAGCAGACCTTGGTTCGCCTGGATGCTGCAAAGCAGAAGAGCTTTGGAGACAGCCTCTTCCCGGCTTGCTCAGGGGTGAACGATTACCAGCAAGAAGCCAATTAGTGTCTTCTCCAGGCAGGTCTGCAGCCTTCTGGACCCAGTTCTTTGACTCCGGCTTCTGCACGGCGTGGCATCTGCTTTGGGATCTTGTCCTAACTGAGTCCTGCCTGCGCTGGGGGCGTTGGGAGCCACTGTACCACTAGAGAAGTGGGAGGGATGGAGCACCGGGCTCTTGCTGTCCTTGTCTCTAAGATAGAAGGCGATCCTAAGGGAGATGTGGGTGTCCAGTGGGCCAGACAACCCTCCCTACCCTGGGCAGCTGACCTGAGTGCAATGAAGACTGAGCTGACCAGCTCTTTCTTGCACACACTCTTTCTGGCCCCATGCACCCAGTGCTGTTCTAAATCCTCTGGGCCAGCAGAGTCCATCATCACAGCAATCTTTCTGCCTGCCTGTTCTGGACCCCTTGGACTTGAAAGTGTGTGTGTGGGGGGGGGGGTCATGGGAAGGCCTAGATGGAAGGGAAATCAGACTTGGAAATCAGAGCCGCCATTGCCCCCCATTCCCTGGCTTAGCTGCTGATGCTGAGAAATTGGCAGTAGAGGCTGGCGGGGAGGGCATTGACCTTGCATGCAGTCGACCCAAGTTCAATTCCTGTACCCCATAGAGTTCTCTGAGCACCACCAGGAGTAATTCCTGGTTATGAAACCAGGAGTAACCCCTGAGCATGGCTGGGTGTGACCCAAAAAACAGAGAGAGAGGGGGGGGGGAGGAAGAGAGGGAGAAAGGGAGAAAGGGAGAGAGGGAGAGGGAGAGACAGAGACAGAGAGAGGGAAAGAGAGAGAGGAAGGGAGAGAGAGGCAGAGAGGGAGAGAGACAGAGAGAGGAAGGGAGAGAGGGAGTGAGAAGAGGGAGAGGGAGAGAGAGAAGGGAGAGACAGAGACAAAGAGAGGGAGAGAGAGGAAGAGAGAGACAGAGACAGAAATAGAGAGAGGGAGAGAGAGGAAGAAAAAGCAGAAGAAGCAGCAGCAGAAGAAGAAAGAGAAGAAGAAGCAGAGGAGGAGGAGAAGAAGAAGAAGCAGCAGAAGAAGCAGAAGCAGAAGCAGAAGCAGAAGCAGAAGAAGAAGCAGAAGCAGAAGCAGAAGAAGAAGAAGAAGAAGAAGAAGAAGAAGAAGAAGAAGAAGAAGAAGAAG
>JAOXYA010143521.1:0-10058 GCA_028565675.1 Sorex palustris | reverse complement strand
ACCCTCTGCAGCCCCTGCGGGTCCCCCTACTATGCAGGGGCTCGGGGCTGGAGCTCCAGCAGCAGCTGCTCCCTGGGATATGGGGCTGGAAGCCGCTACTCCGTGAGCTGTGGCCCCAGTGCCTTGACATCCCTGTCTTGCGGGGCCAGTGGCTTCCCTTCTCTGATCTATGGCTCTGCGTTCTGCCGGCCTTCCTACCTGACTTCTCTGCCCTGCCAGTCTTCTTGTTATAGACAAATCTTCCGATCTGGCTGTTAATGATCATCTCACTACTTCCTTATTTTGTCTCCAAATGTAATCAATGCTTTTCTTCTCATGCTGTCTTAACCTCATCTTCTCTACATAGAATTTCTCTCTTGCATTTTGACAATGTTATTCTCAGCTGTCTGTCTCCTCAATTACAAGACACTGGTTATAGAATTTACCTGAATGTTGTGTCACTCAATATTAACTAAAAATAAAGTCTATATTCTGCTCTGAAATTGAGTTCCTTTGTATTTTCTTCCAGTATTGTTTCAAAGGTCCTCATACTTTTAATTCAATGACTTTATTAATTCTAATATCCATCTAATTTATTCCTGTGGTGAGTTGATTAATGACTGGGTTTGTGATAGAAAAAAAAAGAGATGTTCTTAGTGAACTAAGATATCAAAACCAAGACCAGAATTATTTCTTCACTTCATATGTGCCATTCGTTATATATACGTTATAGATTTTCAGTTTCAGATAAGTTGATAGTTTTGGGTTTTTTTTCCTTTGCTTTTGGGCCACACCCAGTGGTGCTCAGGCTTACTCTTGGCTGTATGTTCTGAGATCACTCCTAGCAATGTTTGAGGAACCAAATGGGTATTGTGATTGAACCTGAGTTGGTTTCATTCAAGACAAGTGTCCTGTCTACTGTACTATCTCTCTGGCATCTGATATAGTTTTTAAATTTATTTTATTATAGTTTAGGCAATATGGTTAAAATAATGTTAGTGTCCAGTGGTGTTGAAATACAATTGTTACTGCACCCCACAGTCACCAAGTATGTTCTGTGATGTCTTCTACAAATGCCTTTATGTAACTTCGAGTCTGTCTCTTCTCTACTATTTCTCAACTATTTCTTCTCTACAATTAGTTATACTGATTTTTGTAATTCTAGATGAAGGATTTGTCATTGTAAATACTGTATTTACTTTTTGTCACCATCTACCACAAATAAATGAGATTATCTAGTGTCTAGTTTTATCATAAACTCCATAGTACACAATATATGTAGTTTATATGAAAGTATTTTTCATGAAATAAGACAAAATTAACTGAAGATAAAGGACAATTACCATGTACAAATAAGTAACTATTCTTGATCATCCAGTATTGTTTTATGTGCCTTCACTTCCCTACTGAAATTTCACTATGATTTTGTTTCCAGATATGTAAGCAAAATGTTCACAAAAAATTTGAAAAAAAGAGTGAAGTAACCTAAATTTTATATTTTTTTTGAGATTTACTCAGGCTTCAAAATATATCATAATAATAATGTTTTGGTCTCACATACATCAATCTGCCTTTCAAGCAAAAATTGAGTCAGTGTTATTTCTCTTCTCAAGAAATATTCTCTGGTAATATAACTCTAGAAAAACTAATCAAGAAAGCAAAGAGGTTTTGATAAGAAATTTAAAATGAGATTGTAGCACTGTTGCACTGTCTTCCCATTGTTCATCGATTTGCTCAAGCAGGCACCAGTAATGTCTCCATTGTGAGACTTGTTGTTACTGTTTTTGACATACAGATTACATCGCTGGCAGCTTGCCAAGCTCTGCCATGGGGGCGGGATACTCTCGGTAACTTATCGAGATCAACAAGAGGGATGGTGGAATCGAAGCCGGGTTGGCCACTTGCAAGGCAAATGCCATACCTGCTGTGCTCCAGGCCTGCAAGAGTAAAATAAAAAATGCACTGACTTCAAAGTCCAAAGTCAGGAAATGAGGAGGTAATAAAGTTGCAGTATCTGAGATTCAAGATTAGTCAATTGCCCTCAAATTGTTCTCTCTTCTGGAAAGATTCGGTTTACTATTATGATATATAGTTTTGCATTATAATGCAAACAGCATTGCACAAATATAAGATGTCTTAGAAACAACAGAAGAAGAGGCAGGGTGGAATGTGGGACATAGCCATAAGCAAGAGTTTTACCAGCACGGAATGTGATGAGGTTGCTCTAGGTGGTGCCTATTGACCTGCTGAATAAGATCAGCATCTCAGTATGATTTCCTGTTTTAATGGTCAGCATTCTGGGAACACAAAGAAATGCTCACCCACTCACCTTTATTAAAAAGGGCATAAAACATAATTCATAAAAGGTAAAGGAGAGAGAGCAAGAAAGAAATTGCCTCCCACAGAGGGAGGCTAGGGTTAGGGGTAGGGGGTTGGGAGATATTGGTGGGGAAACAGGGGACATTAGTGGTGGGAAATGTACACTGGTGGAGGGATGGGAGACGGGTGCCGGATCATTGTATGACTGAAACCCAATTATAAACAGCTCTGGAATGGTCTATTCATGGATATCCAATTATAAAACTTGTTAAATTAAAATAAATTGTTAAAATGAGATTAAAACAGTTAATAAGTTAATTAACAGTTAATATACATTTCCACACAATTTCCATAACCATACAGTCTTTGAGAAAAATGTCCATTATGAAATCTTTATTTTAAATCTAAAATAGAAAAAGAGGGGCAAACTATAAAGGTAAATTATAGAAAAATCCACTCCATGATATCTTAATATATAAAATTATTCAATATAACAAGACACAGACCATAAAAGAATAGTAAAAATGAATTAAGTGAAGTACAAAAGAATGAATACACCCTGAATTTTCAAGTGGTAATTGGATATTTAGTTAGTATACAAAGCAAGATTTTACTTGGTTTTGCAATGACAAATAACATTCAAGATAATTGATAAATAGCAACAACTTTGCTGGAACGTGTATTTAGATCATCAAAGGAATAATATACTAAATCCCCACAAGTTTTAAAAATCATCTCCTCTGTGATTGAATATATTTATTTCCCTATTATTAAAATAACTTTCATGTTGTAGAAAAGAAATCTTAAAGCCAGTTCTTAGGTGTAAACTTTAAATTCATTTCTAAGCATTGAGAGTAAAAGTACATATGCTTACAAAGTAAAACAATTCTTGAAACTAGAACTAATGTACTTAATTTAGAAAATATGCACTCTAGCACTGTCCTCCCGTTCTTCATCAATTTGCTCTAGCGGGCACCAGTAACATCTCTATTGTGAAACTTGTTGTTACTGTTTTTGGCATATCAAATACAATACGAGGAGCTTGCCAGGTTCTGCCATGTGGGCGGGATACTCTTGGTAGCATGTCGGGCAATCTGAGAGGGATGGAGGAATCAAAACCAGGTTGGCCACATGCAAGGAAAACGCCCTACCCTCTGTGTTATCACTCCAGCCCAATTATAACAATATAAACAAATAAATTATATGTGAAATCCACTAATTACTAGAGTCAAAACTTTTTAAAAGAATCTCTTTTGTTACAGTTTCAGTACTATGTAATGAATGCATTACATATGATTTAGTCAATAGAAAAAATAATATCTTGACAAGCCAAGATAAATTAACCAAAGAGAAAAATAATCCAACTTACTATAAAAAATAATAACTTTAATCATTTAAACAAAAAAAATGGAAGGTTAAAAACACAATTATATGTCATAACGTTTTGAAAAAAAATGTTTAAAATAGATTACCAGGTTGAATCCTATTTCAAAAATACAGAGAAATTAGTTTTGGATATAAAAGTTCTTAAAGAATTATAACTAGCTCCCCCAAATTAACATATATAATAAAACAAGACAGTCAAAAGAAAAATGATTTAATAAAATGAAAATAATTGGTGACATGAAGACTAAATTAAAATTTACCTGTGTAAATTTAAGGACATATATCTAAGGAAAGATGAGGACAAGAACTAGGGCAAGAGTACAGAGAGTAGGATGTTTGCCTTGCATGTAGATGACCCAGAGTTTGATCCCCAGCACTCATGTGGTCTCTTTAGCTCTGCTAGGAATAATTCCTGAGTGCAGAACTAAAATTAACCCCTGAGCATCGTGAGTGTGCCCACCCCCCAAAAAAATAGAAAAAGTGAGGACATTATAGACACAAGTTAAAGGATAGAATATTCTAACATATACATGAACAGGGACCTAAAACTGGCATCGAATTTTCTAATATTCTAGCATTCTCAGGAAACAATAAAATTATTAATTCACATTAGTAAAATGAAAGTACATGTAGGGTATTTAACTTGGTGCTAACTCAAAAATTAGGATGATGCAGAAAATATGTTCATCCTTATTTCATTTATTTTTCCAGTTAGCCATAGTTAATATCTATTTTAAACATGGCTTCCATGACTAGGAAAGGGAATATCTGAGTTAATTCAACTTTTGGTAAATTAACTTGTTGGTCATTTGCAGTGACTCTAGAGAAGGATTAAGTTTTGAGGTATCTTTACATGAATAATAAAGGCTTATGTATCATTCTGGTTTACAGGATGACTATTATGAAAATGTCTTACTTTACAACTAATCAATCTTGTTAACTAGTAATTTTGAGATTAGTAAAGCAGGATTAATATCTTTTGCATTCTTTTGCATGAAATATCCTTCGAGTTCCCTTTTTTGAGTTGTTGTATTTAAGAAACTATTTAAAGTAAAAACATTTTGATATTCCGTTCAGCTTAACACTGTCTTTTTGTGTTTGGTTTTTATTTCACAGTGGGGTGCATGTGCAGCAGTGCTCAAAGTTTGCTCCTGGCTCTGTGCTCAGGGATTAAACTTGGTAATGTTGCCAATAATCAAAACAGGGTCAGCCTTGCTAGGCAAGCTCCTAATGTGATGTGCTATCTTTACGGCCCAAAGTATTTATTTTTATGGAGAAATTAAAGCAAGTGTTATACCTTGCTGCTTTCTAGCTGCAGTAGTTCTCCTTGACTCCCTATCACACACAATGGCACAGATCCTATTCTGTAGGCGTTCATATGGCTATGAAGACCTGAGAACAAGAAGACAGTTCTTCATGGCTAAAGGCTGATTGTTCAGAGATGTGTATGCTTTGAATTGGCCAGAAGAAAACATCCATGTGTGTCACTAACTGCTGGCCCATGGACAAAATTCATTTGGAAAGAAGAATGTATTTTAGAGGCAAAAGAAATGGAATATGCTCAGTTCATAAGAGACTAGAGAGCATGTGATAAAGGAGAAAAGGAGGGTCAGAATTATGCTACATTGGCGCCATGAGATGGAATAGTATGGGGTCTCTATCATCTAATGTAGAGGTGGAGCAGTAAGACATACACAGGCATCACCTTCCCGTGTTACAAGCCCTGGCTGATGAGAATTGTCAGGCCATTAAGTTATACTAATCTCTGGGGAATGCCAGGTCCCCTGGCACCAGTTCACTGTCATGAATTCTGGGGTTCAGGCTTTCCCACAATCTCTCAGTCCAAGTGATGAGTGAGCTGTACCAGGAAGAAATCCCATCCCCATCCCCAATCCTACAGTCCCTGCTCAGATGCCATCCTCTTAAATCCTCTGTTCAGTGTTCTGCTGACATCATCTCCGGTTTCTTTCCATTATCTCATGGGTCACTGTCATCCCCTTATTTGTTTCCTTATACTCCACAAGTGAGTGAGTGCATCTGTACTTTGTCTTTTTTATTCTGACTAAGATGACTTAGAATCATGTTCTCCACTTTGATTCAGGATGCAGTAAACTGCAATATTCCGTATTTTCATATAGCTTCATATTCCATGTGAATGTATATAGTGCAATCATTATTTGCTAATCCTTGATGGAAGCTTTGGTGGTTTCCAGCTCTTGGCTACTATAAATAATGTTGGTATGTACATAGTCATGAGAATATATTTATAGAATAATGTTTTAAAGCTACTGGGTTCGATAACCAAGATGAGAGCTTAGGCAGATGTGGATATTTTATCCTAAATATTTTAGAGAAGTCTCCACCATTTTCCATAGAGGTTTAATCAGACAATACCACCAATTATAAATTAATACTCTGTTTTCTCTACATCTCCCTCCCACCATTATTATGATCCATCACTTTGATGTGTGTCAATCTAGAAGTTATCTCATTGTTTTGATAGGCATTTTTCTGACAGTAATGATGAAAAGTTTTCACAAACTTCTTGGCCAATCCTTCTGTGAAGTGTCTGTTTATAATTTCTGCTTTTTTCTGTAAGTGACTCTTGGGATTTTTTGTTATTCCAAAATATGAATGCTTTAAATATTGTGAAAACCAGTCCATTTTCCTATTATAACTTAGAGATAATTTCTCCCTGTCAAAGAGATATTTCTAAGAATCATTTCTTTCTCTGTAATGAAAAATCATTTAGCTTTCCTCTGCAGAAGCTTTTGCCTTTGATGAGTTCCATTTGCATATTCATGCCTTTGATTTGTCAGCCATATTCTCTCACTGACAGGTCTCCTGGGAGCAATATTGTGGTGGGATGGAGCTAAGTTTTCTTTACTGGATGTAATATATTAAAGTCAAATATTGGGATATTACGTATATTTAGAATTAATGTTATGTATGGTGAGATAGAGAACTAGTGCTGTTTTTTCTTAATTTGCAAAAGGCTATTTTTCCCAGTCGCTTGTTGAAGAGACTTTCTTGTTTCACTTCCAGCTCTTAAAGACCTTGTCACCAGTTAACTGTTCTGACATCTGATGGCTTACTTCACTGTCACTGTCCTCCCATTGTTCATCTATTTATTCGAGCGGGCCCAGTAACATTTTCATTGTGACACTTGTTACTGTGCTGGCATATCAAATATGTCACGAGGAGCCCGCCAGGCTTTGCCATGCCGGTGAGATACTCTTGGTAGCTTGCCGGGCTCTCCAAGAGGGGCGGAGGAATCGAACCTGGGTCGACCAGGTCGGCTGCTGCAAGGCAAATGCCCTATCCGCTGTGCTATCACTCCAACCCATGGCTTACTTCTGGACTCTAAATTCTAATGTTTCTCTGTGAAGATGTTTTTCCCCAACACTGTGCAGATATGCTTAAAATAGGTTTCTCTCAGAGTTTTAAAAAGTATCTGGAAGGCATTGCATTCTGTTCTTTTTATCTCCAAATTTTATGTTATTAAAGCATTGTGAATTTTTGACATACAGTGCCACCAGTGTTAGCGTCCCTCCATCAGTGATTCTAGATTTCCTCTCCTATTCCAGTCTTATACCTAGACTGCCATTTTGACAGGCATCATTCAAGTTTGGCCATTAAATTTTGGGACTTGTGACTTCAGTGTTGTTGAATCAATGGTTTGACTATTTATTGTTATCATTCCTTATCACATCTAATGTACATGAACTTCCTTCACCTTCTCCTCTGTGCTTCTCATCTCTCTCCTTTCTCTTGACCCTGTTTTTTTTTTCATTCTCCTGTTTTTTTTTTTCATTCTCCTCCCTATATTCTGTGGCCTTGAGGGATCTTGAAATCCTCCCTTTAAACTGTATTTTTTTTTGTGCTGGAGCGATAGAACAGCAGATAGGGCATTTGCCTTGCATGCGGCCAACCCGGGTTTGATTCCCAGCATCCCAGATGGTTCCCTGAACACCTCCAGGAGTAACTCCTAAGTGCAGAGGCAGAAATTACCCCTGTGTATCGCCATGACTGAACCCCCCACAAAAGCATAAATAAATAAATAAATAAATAAACAAGCAAACTATATTTTTCCTCATCCAGTTACTCCAAATACCACTTAGAAGTTTTATCATTTTGTTTGCCCTTCTTCCACTGGTTTTCTACGTTGAACATGCAATCTTCCAGTTCCATTCACTGTGGAACAAATTCCATGATTTTATCATTCTTCTAAGCTGAATAATATTCCATTACATATATTTACCACACCTTGACAATAGTCTGATCTGTTGTTGGACTTCTAGGTTAATTCCAAATCTTAGCTATTATAGTGAGTGCTGTAATGAATAATGTAGTGCAAATGTCTTTTTAAATGAATGTTTTTCTGTCTTGGTATAAATATCAAAAAGTAGAATATTTCAAAGAAATAGTCATAAAAAATGCAGTTCTTTAAATTCTGTCCTATAACACCAACACATATACTTTAAGTTATTTTCTCTTTCTTATTCATTTTTGTTTGATAATACCTTTAAAACATTATATATGCTATTACACTACATAGATTATCTCAGAGTAAACTCAAGGAAGTATAAAACTTATAAAGATAAAAATGATAGGAAATTACATGAACTATATGAAGTTATCTGGTAAAAAGTATGTTCAGGTACTTCCTGATGGGAGCTGTTCCAGAAATAGATGTTCTCTGGACAAATTTCAAATATAAGTAAAACACAAATAATTCACATATGAAATCTTGAGTTATTTTGATGGTAACCACACTTAATTTTAAAAGGGTTGGGATAACACAGTCATAAGTTTCCTCTGCTTTTCTATAGAATATAGCTGCTCTTCAAATACTAAAATGGTAAGTATATTGGGATCCAGTCTCCGTAGAAAATCCCAGAAGACATGATGTCCAATTCCCTTACGTAAAATTATATGGTATTTTTATGTACTGTACCCCGAATCTTCTATTCAACAAATCAGAATAATTTATTTATAGACCATACCACAATGTAAAGTCTTAGTAAAAAATTGCTATAATGTACTTAGGAGGTTAAGAGCAAGGGTCAAAGTGATATCAATATTCAGTGTACAGAAACTTTATAGTTTGACTACACAGTGTATATATTTTTTTATTTAGTTTCAATTTTAGAATCAAACTTAGTGATGCTTATAGTTAAATCATGGCTCTAACCTCAAAGATCACCCTGAGAGGGGCGGAAAAGAAAAATGTGATGCAGGAATCAAGTTTGAGTCAGTATAAGTGAAATGACCCACACATTGTTCTAGCTGCTTGACGCATCATATATGTCTTTATACACCTTGGTTTGAACTGACGTTTTAACTATGGGCTCATGTGAACTGGATACTATATTTGATACTCCTTTTCATTTTTTCACATGCATGCAAAAGTAGAATCCACAGAACTTGTATTTGAACTTAGTGTTCCATACTAATTTTATCTAAATATCTTGGTCCACTGATACGATATAAAGAAATTTATTATATAAATCTGTGTATAGACATCTAATATTATCATGTGTTCCTTCAATTAACTTAATCTTTTTTATCTTGTAGAAAAATTTTAGTAGCAAATAAAGCACATTGTAAGTCTGAAAAATAGGGAGAGAGAGAGAGAGAGAGAGAGAGAGAGAGAGAGAGAGAGAGATTAAGTATTAAGAGGGAGCCACACTGATGACAAAAGTATTTCTACAGAAATGATAAAGAAATAAACCTAGATCAATTTCTGTGATTGCTTTCACCAAAAACCAGATGGCACATTCTCAAGGGCTCAGTGCCTCTTGACCAAGTGGTAGTGTACTAACATTCCAGTCAGTGAATAGACTGGACATGGCATTAATTGCCTAGAGTCATAGCATTTCTGACACTGTTGGAATCTTTAACTTAGTAGCAAAGAACATAACGAAATTATCTATGGGGGTAAAAAAAGATGCTGAGTACTAATTCATTGCAATTAAAATTTATTGAGTAACCACGTGTAAAATGAGATAATCCTAGTACTAGTCATGTGATTGTAAAGTCACACCCATGTTTGAGAGTATAAAAGCCTCTCTCTTCAAGGAACACACATTCAACATCAGAAACCTCTCCTAACTCCTCATCTCTTCTCCTGCCAAAATGTCCAGCAACTGCTGCTCTGGAAACTTCTCCAGATCCCTGGGGAGCTGCCTGCGCTACTCAGCATCTGCCTGTGGCTTCTCTTACCCCAGCAACCTGGTCTACTACACTGATGCCTGTTCCCCAAGTCGCTGCCAGCTGGGATCCTCTCTCCACACCGGCTGTGGGGAAACCATCTGCAAGCCCACCAGGTGCCAGGCCCCCTGCGTGGTGCCCATCTCCTGCCAACCCTCCTG
>JAOXYA010143488.1:0-10058 GCA_028565675.1 Sorex palustris | reverse complement strand
CAAAAGATCATCAGAGACTACTTTGAAAGTCTGTATGCCATGAAACAAGAGAACCTAGAAGAAATGGATAAATTCCTAGATTCCTATAATCTCCCAAGGCTGAATTAAGATGATCTAGAGTAACCTGAATAGACCTATTAACATCAAGGAAATTGAAACTGTAATCAAAAGTCTTCCCCAAAACAAAAGCCCGGGTCCACATGGATTCACTAGCGAATTTTTCCAAACATTTAAAGAGGACCTATTTCCAGTCTTCTCAAGCTTTTCCAGGAAATTGAAGAAACAGAAACTCTCCCATACAGTTACTATGAAGCCCATATCTCTCTAATACCAAATGGAAGCAAAGACACCGCAAGAAAAGAAAACTACAGGTTGCTATCTCTATTGACCATGGATGCAAAGATTCTCAACAAAATACTAGCAAATAGAATTCAATAACTCATCTAAAAGATTATACACCATGACCAAGAAACCATCTGGGATGCAAGGATGGCTTAACATTCGAAAATCAATCAACATAATCCATCATATGAACAAAAGAAAAGATAAAAACAATATGATCATATCAATAGATACAGAGAAAGCATTTGACAAGATCCAGCACCCTTTCATGATAAAATCCCTCGCCAAAATGGGCATAGAGGAGACTTTCCTCAATATAGCTAAAGCCATCTACCACAAGCCTACAGCAATCATCCTCAATGGGGAAAAACTGAGAACCTTCCCTTTAGGATCAGGGACGAGTCAAGGATGCCCACTCTCTCCACTGCTATTCAATATAGTACTGGAAGTTCTTGCAATAGTGGTTAGGCAAGAAAAAGATATTAAGTGTTCTCTGGTAGGAAATCAAGCACTCACTATTCGCAGATGGATATGATCCTATACTTAGAGAACCCTAAAACCTCTACCAAGATAATAAATGATGTGGAGCATTGTAGGGATCTGGGATCATTGGTGGTGGAGAATGGGCACTGGTGGAGGGATGGGTACTCGATCACTGTATAACTGAAACTCAAGCACAAAAATTTGTAAATGTACAACTATACCTCATGGTGTTTCATTAATAAATTTTTTTAAATAATAAAACTGCTCCAAGCTAATACACAGAGAAAAAAATATGAATAGTTGGTGGCATATTTTTTCCTGGCAACACCACTCTAATGGTATAGATTCCACTGGAAATGATGTGTGGACTGGTGGAGATCAATAAGTCAGACTTGAAATTAGCTCAGATACTCTTTAATTGGAGAAAGAATCTGGGTTCCCACTAGGACCATACTGGCTATCGGATGCCCTTGCTGACACTGATAAGAAAAGTGGACTAAAATAAATCATAGGACACTGTTTCAACTAAGGAAAAATCTGATATGAAACAGGACACTTTATCTACACTCTGAAAATCAGACCAGAAAAAAAAAAGGCTAATCAGCATATGACAATGGTATCACATACAGGAAAACTAGCTCAGACATTATGCTTCCAAAGACCAATATCATGTTGTCCAAGCACCTACTAACCCACCTACCAATAATAACATTCCTAGATCCAAAATGAGAAAATATAGTCTATATCTAGCCTATTCCAAACTTCAGTGCCATAATGATTCGTTTAGGAGTTGGTCACATTTCCCAAGTCAGATCAGTAAAACTCAATATGGGAGTTGGGGAGCTACAGATAGGAACACTTGCTACACTGGAAAAGAACAAAAAACTCTCCTAAAAAAAACCCACACATTAGGGCAAATTCAGTCAGCCTCTAGAAGTTGATAACCTCTAGCTAATAATAACCAGCAAGGACATATTGTTGGGTAATGATCTGAATGATCTTAAACATGAACTCTTCTTTAGAACCTCTAGGTAGAGGCTGGAGCGATACCACAGCAGGTAGGGTTGTTTGCCTTGCACGTGGCCAACCCTGGTTCAATTCCCAGCATCCCATATGGTCCCCTGAGCACTACCAGGAGTGATTCCTGAGTGCAGAGCCAGGTGTATCCCCTGTGCATCACCGGTCAAGAACCTCTAGGTAAAGAATCTGTTATGGACAATGCTTTTATTTCAATCTAATAAGACCTCAACAGAGAACCCAAATGAGTGCACCCAGATTTATAAACTATAAACTAATGAATGGATTTTTGAAGCTATTAAACTTGTTGGTCATTTTTTACACAATTTTAAAAAACTAATACACCTTGGAATGACTAGCTATAATAATAACACTCCCTCTAAAGAAGAGTAATTTTAGAGATAGTCAATATAAGAAATCAAAGGCAAGAGATGAAAGGAGGCAAACTTTTAAACCCTGTATCTGAAAATGCATGGAGTATGCCCAGGGTCAAAAATTTCAACTGAGAGCTAATATGACTCAGTTTTGTTTTGTTTCTATTTTCAAATCTGTTCTCCAAATAAATTTTATGAATAATACAATTATCTAATTAACTTCTCATTGGATTAATTTTTGCTAAGTCACTATGAGTGACAAAGTTATTCATAGTTGAGTTTCAGTTATACAATGTTCCAAGACCATCAGTGTCAACTTCCCTCCACTATGTCCCCAGGATCTGTCCTATCCTCCAGTAGCCTTCCTTAACAGGCAGGCACATTTTAAATTTTGAATAGTCCCTCTTTTTGTTAAAGCCAGGTTGCATTAACTTACAATTACCGGGGGGAAATGCCTATTATTTAAGAAGAAAAAAATTCTAAGCAATTCTGAACAAGTCCTAACCCTACAGATTTTACATTTCAATAGAAAAATGTTACTGTTCATTCTGCAGAAATAATAGCATTCAGATAACTCAAAGGTCTAAAGAAATCTCTTGTTAGTTCATTTTCTCAAAACAATTGTGAGGGAATAGTACATCTTGAATAAAATAGCATATACTAAAATATAAATGGTCCTGAAAAGACAATCAAAAACTTCACATGCTGATACACAGATACGTGAATATAGGCTCAAAAACAGGAACACAACAAATGTGCAAATCAATCTACTTTTAGTAAAATGAGAGTTTTAGTGGACTCAAAGTCTTTATTTTTGGAGGTCGGGGAGTCATACCTGGCACCTGGCAGTGCTCAAGGTTTACTGCTGGCTCTCTGCTTTGGGGCCATTACTGGAGATATGCATAGTACTCTCATATCTGGTGCGAGGGATCAAACCAGGGATGGCCATTTGCAAGGTTAATGCCTTACCCCTAATAATATCTCTCTGGCTCTATTCTTAAAGTTTAAAAAGGAAGATATCTTTGATATTGAGGCCAATGTTCTGCTATTACTAGTCGAAAAACAAGAGGTAACAGTAGTATGTAAAGATTATTTAATTTTTCATATTAATTTTAGGTGGAGAAATTGTCTTTGAAAGTCAACTAAATAAAATTAAAATTTTTATAGAATTAAAAACTCTGATAAGAAATTCAAGGTCTAAATTCTTTTTTTTTTTTTTGCTTTTTGGGTCACACCCAGCCATGCACTGGGGTTACTCCTGGCTCATGCACTCAGGAATTACTCCTGGCGGTGCTCAGGGGACCATATGAGATGCTGGGAATCGAACCCAGGTCGGCCGCATGCAAGGCAAATACCCTACCTGCTGTGCTATCTCTCCAGCCCCATAAGGATACTTTTTTGTAGCATTTTCAGCAGTTTTTCATAACAAACAATACAAAATATATTATTTCGGTTCTGCGTTGGGACAGCGATTGGGGTTTGGGATGGAAACACCCGAAATGTGGTGGGAACGAGTAATGGTGGTGGGACTGGTGTTTGAATATTAAATGTAATGAAATATCGTGAACTACTTCATAAAATTTTTTAAAAAAACAAATTAAGAAGCCTGATTATGCCCCGCCCTGCTGCACAGGAAGACATACCACACCACACCACACACACACACACACACACACACACACGCACACGCACACGCACACACACACACACACCAGGCCTCCCAGTTCCTGAGAAAAGTTCCTCAGCATTCCATCTGGTCCTTTGTGCCTCTCACTGGCCTCCTGCCGGCTGGCACCTGCCCCTCCCTCTTCCTTGCAAGCCAGTCTCTCTGTGGAGCCTGAAGACTCAGCACATTTTTCCAGGCCCACTTCATTGCCCTCTTCACTGCTCACTCTCATGCCTATCAGTTGGTTGCCCAGAAAATACTTCACAAATCCACGTTCCTGGCCTGCAGTCCAGCGCCCCTGAGCAAGATTCCCCAAGTAAAGGAAGCATTGACCTGCATCCAGCCTTCCCTGGACATACTGACGCGCTGGAGTAGCGGCTGAGGCTCCACAACTAAATGCTCTGGATTTTCAGCCCATTCTTGCAGCTCCTGGCTACTGGAGTCGGCAGAGACCACCCCATCCTCTTTACCTCTGCAAAACATGAAGGCAAGAGTGATATTTCCTCCTCCTGGGGTGTTTTTCCATGTGTCTGGCACAGAGCACTCAGTAAACTGTTGGGCCAGAGTGACAGTACAGTGGGTAAGGCACTTGCCTTGCATGCAGTCAAGCCCAGTTCAATCCCAGCGCTCCATATGGTCCCCGAGCCCACCAGGAGTGATCTCTGAGCTCAGAAACAGGAGTAAGCCTGAGTGCCACTGGTTTAGCCCAAAAATCAATGAACAAAAATAAGCTGTGTTGGACTGTCTGGTGCGTACTTCACAGCATCTTCCAGATTAGCTGGAAGCTAGTGAGTAATTTCCATCATGCACAAGGATGGAGTCACGCGCAGGCCTGCCTGGCCCAGAGTCCCTGGCCCCCAGTGAGCCACACCGTGCTGTGTGTCTGTGGGGGCTACATCAGGAGGAGGTGGCTTCTCTTTGGGTGGTGGACACTGGCTGTCAGGGTCCTTGTAGGGAGCCTATCAGAAACATCTGCCATCCCAACACCAGCACAGAAAGTGCCATGGATCAGCTTCTACTAAATAGCAGCTGAAATAGGGACCAATCCAGAAGACAGAGATGAAGTGGGGAGAAATGGGATAAAGCATCAAACCCATTAATTGGTACTGGGCATTGTGTCTTATTTGGGGAGCCAAAGGATTCAGAGGAGCTCCCCAAAGTATGAGTTTAGAATACACAGAATAGGCCAGTGAAGGAGCCAGGATTTGGAATCAAATTGGGCCAGTGTTGGGGAACAGTTTTTCCCCAACATGCCCGGACACATTGCACACTGGGTCCAGGGAGACGTGGGGCGAAGGATGACAGGTGCATGGAGAAAAGCCCTCTCGGACCAGCTGATGGTTGTTCACTTTATCACCAAATACACACATAGTTTATAGAGGGTCTCGGCTTTACAGGAAGGTCCAATCACATAAAGTTTAGCACTATTGGCCTATTTCCTTTCCTACTCTGCTTTGCCCCAGTCCAATCCCAGTCAAGGTTAGATGATGCGGTAAGGATGATGTGCTAAGTGTATATGAGTTTCTGTATCTTTGGCTCATGTGACCAGGAAGTCAAGTGAGGCTCAAGGCCAGACACCTGGTGCTGACACTCTGTTTTTGCCAACTCTTCCCACATACTCCCTTCCGTGGGGCCTCGCTTTATCAGGACCACTGTGCAAGGTTGGGTCTTATCTGCTCCAGTGCCCATAGCCAGACTCCACAGGCCAGGGCTCCTCAGACTAGCCTGCCACTTCCAGGCTGTGTCATTTACCTCTCTGAGTCTATTTTCTCTTCTGAAAAATGGAGCCACTCACACCTACATCAAGGGCTGCTGAGGGCTGCATGTGACTGTATAAGGATTGCATGTGAACCCAAGAACGTGTTCAAACGCTCCCTCTCAGGCCCAGCCTGGACTGACTAAATCTCGGTTTTAATCCCTCCCACATAGGATTCCACCATCCACTCAAGTATTGGAGCCCTGAGTCAAGCACCCAGCTCCCAGGAGTGCTCAGTCAACCCTGTTCTGCCTGTTCAGGAAGCAGCAAGTGACACAGAGCTGGTCCCTGCAGTCCACTGGCAAGGTCTAGGCTGACACAATCTGGAGCGGGAGACAGAGAGAGCTTCAGGGCTGGCTGCCCACAGCGGTGGGCAGAGGCTAGGAGGAAACGCTGGACACAGTTCCCTCCTTGGAGACCCCAAACAGAGATTTGCATTTGTCTTTGGTTTTTTGGGTTTTTTTTTTGGGGGGGGGTTATTATTTTGGCCACAACCAATGGTGCTAGGGTAGGGGTGAGGGATGCCAGCAAACAGGGATTGACCCGGCACTCCCACACATGGGCTCCAGCTGTTGAAACCATTTCTGGTGCACGGATTTTATTTCAGGAGGAAATCACATCCCTTCCCAGTTCCCCAGCCCAGCCAGCTCCGTGGTGCTGCCATCCTGTGGGCAGAAGGGAGACAGCGCATGGCCAGGGGAAGGCCTGGGGGTGGGGCGGGGGCAATACCCTCTGGCACGGGACACAATGGCCCGCCCAGCAGGCAAGAGGTGGTGATGGTGAAGCACCTGCCTAAGGAGCTTTGCAACAGCGAGAGAAGATAAAAACTAATAAGCCAGGCGCTGTCACGCGGGAGACACTCCCTGAGCTGGCTCGTCCATCCACAATCTGTTTCCTAAGAGTAGCACATCATTTGCACGATTCATAAAATTTTGCAGCACAACAAATATATGGATTTTTTTTCATGAGAAACTGAAAACGAAGAGTGACTTTTAAAATGCTGTTTGAAAGCTCAGGTTCTAATTATAGTCTCCTAATGAGGAAAACATGGAACAATTCATTCCTCCTGGTCTAACAGATGCCCTGGGAGTTTATCCCATTGATAAAGTGTTTCTCTTGTGTCTATCTGTTCCAGTTCATGCTGCATGACTTAGCATTCTGGGAGGATGATACATTTTAAGCCAACTGCCATCCTTTGAGCAAATGCAATCAACTTAAATTCTCTATGTGCCTAATTCAGTCTTTCAGATAAGCACAAGGCACTTATCGAGTTCCCTAAAAAGGAAATTGCTTCAGAGAATGAACAAGCATGTCGGAAAAAGACTTGGAAGGAGACTTGAAGGCACATCTAGTGGAAAAATTAGAGGATCAAAATAAATAATGAAGTAACAGATGACAATCCATTGAATAAAATAGGAAGTGGAAGTCTGTATTGATGTAAATAAGACAAAATTCAATGAAGAGTAGGGTATTTAAAGTGCCCAAATATCCCCACAGTGGCAGGAGGATCGGTCCAAGTTTGGAAGGCTGCCTCAAGTGGTCAGAGAGAGGGCAGTTGGGATTGAGAAAGGACCACTATAACAATGATGGTTGGAAGGGATGGTCTGGATGTGAGATGTGTGCTAAAACTGGGGAAAGGACCAAATATGGCCTCTCAGTATCTGTAATACAAACCAAAATGCCCCAAAGTAGAGAGAGAGTAAGAAAAAAAGTGTCTGCCACATAGACAGGTGAGGTGGGGAGAGGGGGCAGGAGGGATACTGGGTACATCGGTGGTAGGAAATGTACACTGGTGACAACAGGATGGGTTGTTGGAATATTGTTAAAACCCAATCATGAACAACTTTGAAACTGTGTATCTCACAGCGATTCTATAAAAAAAATTTTGAAATCAAATATCTCACAGATTGTAGAGTGGGATAGCCATTGTGGAAAATAGTATGGAAATTCCTCAAAAATCAGATATAAATGTAGAGCCACCTGGTGCTCTAGCAATCCCACTCCAGACAGTTGATCCAAAGGAAGATAAAATCAGCAACTTGAAGAACTGTGGGCCTGGCCTGCTCCCTGCAGAGTCAGTGTATGGAAACAACCTGTGTCTCCTGACAAATCAATTGGTCAAGAAGGGGTTGGAGAGATAGTGCAGAGGGTAAGGTGCTTGCCTTTCGCACGGTCCTCCGAGGTTTGATCCCCAGCATCCCATATAGTCCCAAGCCCACAGGATTGATCCCAAAGCACAGAGCCAGCAGTAAGCCCAGAGGACCATCACCAGATGCAGTAAAAAAAACAAAATTCAAGAAAATGTGAGAGGACCACACAGAGATAGTATAGTGATGAAGGTGCTTGCCTTGCATGTAGCTGATCGAGCTTTGGTCCCAGGCACTGCACAGAGCCACCTTCCTCTGCCCCCCTCCCCTTACTGCCAGCATGGCCAGGAGTGATCCCTGAGTACAGAGGCAGGAATGATCCCTCAGCACTGCCAGAGGTAGCCCAAAGAAGAAAAAGAAAATGTGAGATAAACATAAATAATGCAAGTCAATCTTCTAGGGGAAAATAAGGAAACCCTGTCATTTGTGGAAAAGTAGATATGCCTGGCCAAGAAAAAAACATTTTAAAAGTCACTCAAAAGGACAAATACCACGTCATCTCGCTTACATGTGGGATCCGAAAACACAGAAGTCAAAGAAGCAGAGAGTAGAATGGTGGTTGCAGGGCTGGAGGGTGAGGGAGATGAGACGCTGGGAACAGCTTCAGTTATGCAGGGTGGGTAATTTCTGGAGCTCTAAAGCACAGCACGGTGACTGCAGTAAATAAAAAAAGAGACTGGGGAACAAAGGTAGGACAAGGGAAGGTGTCTAACCCCAGCTCCAACCCCAACACCATGTATGGTGCCCCGGGGAACCGCCAGAAGTAAGTCCTGAGCACAGCCTGGGTATAGCCCCAAAACCAATAATACTAATAATGATGATGCTATACACTTGGATTTACTAAGAGAGATCTTCAAGGGTCCTTATAACACACACAAAATAATAACTGTGAGGCTGAGTTAATAAACTTGGTGAGGTTAATAAGGTTAATGGTTTATTAACCTTAATGGTTAATAAACCATTCCTAAGGTTTGCAAACCTCAAAGCCCCACTTAGGGTATCTCAAATAGGGTTCATTAGTATTTGTCAATTTTCCTCAACATTGCTGGGAGGAGGAAGAAAGTTTAAGACAGGGGGTGGGAGAGATCGACAGTATAGTAGGTACGGCTCCTGCCCTCCAAGTGCCCCACCTGGGGTCACTCCCTAGTATCCCACATGGTTCCCTAAACCTGCCAGGAGGAGCCGAGTGCAGAGCCAGGAGTAAGCCTTGAACACAGCTGGGTGTAGCCCCAAAACAACAACAACAAAGAAAGCTCAAGAAAGGACAGTAACTAAAATAAAATACGGGAAGAAAAAGAGACCCAAGTTGCCGTCCACGAACGGGCCCTCAGACTACTGATCTAGATGCTAAGCCATGATCCCAGAGGCTCAGAAACAAATCATGGAACCCAGCGGCTTTTGGCAGAAATGCATCCAGACTCCACATTAGGTTACCAGCCCCAGGTCACCCCAGGAGGGAAAAGGTGCCTTCCCACCGCTTATTCCCCCTGGCGCTCAGGGTCCACCACCTCCCAGAGGCCAATGGACAGCCAGGTAGGGCTGTGCCCCGCAATGACAAGGCACGCAGTCTCATGGGATGGGGGTGGAGCTGGCCCTTTCCTCCCTGGCCCCAACGAGACCCCTGAGTTGCTGCCCACAAACCGACCCTCTGGCTACTGACCTAGCTGCTTAAGCCCTGATCCCAGAGACTCAGAAACAAATCTTGGAACCCAACAAACAAATCTTAGCCTTTGGCAGAAATCCCTCCAGATTTAATTATTTAATTATTATCCAGATTATTTATTATTATCATTAAATTATTATTAATTATTTAATTATCCCTCCAGAATTCCAAAATTATGTGGCCGCTACTGTGGCCACGAGACATAATATGCTATTCATAATCAGCAATAGAAAACAAATAGTCTAATGTTGCCTTTTCAGCAGATCTGACTGTTGGGGTAAAATCCCAAATAATAATGGTGGGTCTGGTGTCGAACTATTGAATGTAATCAAAGTAGAGAGAGAGTAATGTGGAGATCATCTGCCCTACAGGTAGGGGGAGGGTGTGGGATGGGCGTATACTGGGGTTTTCGGTGGTGGAAAATGTGCATGACGGGTGTTTCATGATTGTATGACTGAGACATAAACCCGAAAGC
Organism: Sorex palustris; assembly: GCA_028565675.1. NCBI lineage: Eukaryota > Metazoa > Chordata > Mammalia > Eulipotyphla > Soricidae > Sorex > Sorex palustris. Next base: position 135 of record JAOXYA010143488.1, on the reverse strand, counting down.
TTCCTGAGAAGAAGGAGGAGGAGGAGGAGGAGGAAGAAGAAGAAGGAGAAGGAGAAGGAGAAGAAGGAGGAGGAGGAGGAGGAGGAGGAGGAGGAGGAGGAGGAGGAGGAGGAGGAGGAGGAGGAGGAGGAGGAG
>JAOXYA010143468.1:0-10058 GCA_028565675.1 Sorex palustris | reverse complement strand
CTTCCCTTCCCTTCCTTCCTTCCTTCCTTCCTTCCTTTCTTTCCTTCCTTCCTTCCTTACTCCCTCCCTCCCTTTATCCCTTCATCCCTCCCTCCCTCCCTCCATCCATCCCCCTTCATTCTTCCCTTCCTCTAACCCTCCCTTCCTTTCCCCCTCCCTCCATCCCTTCATCCAATTATCCATCCCCCCATCCTTCCATCCCTTCATCCTTCCATCCCTCCATCCTTTCATCCCTCCATCCCTACATCCATCCCTGAATCCATCCATCCCTTCCTTCCCCCTCCATTCCTCTCTTCTTCATCTCTGTTTATAAAGACTTGCCCCAGAGGCCCGGAGACAAAGTTCAGCACACGTGGCCCTTGTCTTGAATGCAGTTGACCCCAACCCAATCTCCCAGCCCCCACAGGATTCCCCAAGCCCCACCAGATGTGACCCCCAAACACAGAGCCAGGAGTCATCCCTAAGCACTGCCGGGTGTGGCCCCAAAGCAAAAAAAAAAAAAAGAACAAAAAGTTGCACTGTACAGTGTGGCCTTCTTGCCCCCTTGAAGGAGCTTTGCTTCCTCATGCCAGTGTGGATCTTCATATGTGAATGTGAAAACCAGGGACCCCAGGCAAACGCCTGCCCATCCCTGTCTACCCCTGCCCACCCCTGCCCACTGCACCTGCTTGCACCCGTGGAGGACCCCAGTCACACTGCTGAGAGGATGGAAAGGGGGAATTATTCCACATCCAGATTCCACCAGCTGCCCCAGTTGTGCGGGACCCCCAAGTGAATGCCCCTTAAAAGAGGAGCGGGGCAGGTCCCCCGCTTGTGGGCACCACCCCCACAACTCCCTGTCCGTTTCTCTTCTCCAGACGGACAGCAGCAAGCCATCCTGGCCCTCAGGGCTGGCCTATGGCCAAGTGAGCCCAGAGGGGGCTGTGGGTCCCCAGCTAGGCTGGCTGAGGGAACCCCGTCTGCCCTCAGACCAGCCTTCAAGAAAGTCTGGAATAATGAAAGGCGGTGATGGGGGAGTGAGGCGCAGGTACCCGAAATAAAGGCTTCTGAGGATGAAAGCCCCAATGCTGGCTTTGCACGGAAAAAAAAAGAAAAAAAAAGGTTCCGTTTGTTCCTGGGTCGTGTTTAAAGGATTTTGTCCACGCGGCCCGGTCTCATTGGAAGCTGCAGGCTCTGCTGCGGGCTTTCTCTCTTCCCAGCGGCCGCCCTGCTTGAAAGGCTGGGGTCAGCCAGGCCAGCGCCGCCAGCAGCCTGGCTTTGATTCCCGCCCCCCCAGAGCAGCAGGACACCCCGAAACCTGAAATGTCTGGCCGTCTCCTTGAGGCCAGTCCCAGACTTTGCTGAGAATCCATCCTCCTTGGGAAGGGGGGAAAATACACCCCCAAAAATGTCAGGAAGTATTTCAGATCCTCTCACCCAACTCAAAGCACAGGGGAGGGGTGGGGGGTGGAGGGAGAGAGACAGAGAGAGGGAAGGAAAGAGAGAGAGATGGGAGACCGAGACAGAGACACAGAGAGAGACAGAGAGAGGGAGAGAAAGGGAGAGGGAGGGAGAGAGGGACAGGTTTGAAGGCTTTTCAGAAACCAAAAATACAAACCCCTTTACAGAATTCATCACAGGCTTGTGAAATACAGGGCTGAGAGTGGCGGAAAGCAGAGGGCTGCGGGGGTACCTGTTCTCCCCCCCCCCGGACTCCCCCAAATCAGAGACATAGGAAAATGCCCGGGATGACAGGAGAGGAGCAGAGGGCCTGGGAGAACTGCTGCATCCAGAGAAACTCCTGGAATGTTTTTGATCTGATCCAATATCGAACCAGTGCTGCCTCAGCTGATGATGAGGGGTACTGATGATCCCCCCCAAAAGACTGATGCCCAGGGCAGGTGATGTCCCCTGGCTTCTTCTCGCCCCTATCCCACTCCCACCCCCACCCCACCCCTGCCTGCCCCAGGAGAAGGGGGCTCCACCCTGCAGAAACCCTGTGACAAGGAGGAATGTCGTGAGCTTACATGTCTGATGCTGGCTCCAGTTCTGGACTTAACCAGTTTGGTGCCCATCCTGGGCTCATTCTTCCTCTGCAGATACCTCCAAAACCCAGATCCACAGGTGAATCCCCAGAATCCGGTCAGAAGCAAGATCAGACCGGAGTCTGGGAGGGCCTGAGGGTGTTTTCCCCCAGCGCTGGTCTGACAGAGGAAAGAGTGCAGAGAAGTTTCTGGAGCATGTGCCTTTGTACACAGGAGGCCAGGCTCGATGACCCCTGGCAGCTTATCTGGTCCCCCAAGTCCCGCCAGGAGAGACCCCTGAGTGCAGAGCCAGGAGGAAGTCCTGAGCCCCTCTGGGTGTGACCCCTAAATCAAAACTTGAAAAAAAAATGTTCCAAGAGGAAGAAAGTGGACGGACAAGGCCCACTATGGGGCAGTTTCTCTCCCTGGCCCATTAGAGCAGAGCCGGAGACGGTGTTTTCTCTAGGGAACGAAGGCTGTGGTTCCCGGGGAGGGGCCAAGCCCTCTGCCACCCCCAGTTTGGGGAAGACCCCTCACCAGGTCCTAACAGAGAAGGTGAGTGGAGCACAGCAAGGAGGGTGCCGGCCTTGCACGTGGTTTGAGCCCCAGCATCTCATAGGGTTTCCCTGAGCCCTGCCAGCAGAGACCCTGAGCACAGAGCTAGGAGCAACCCCTGAGCATTGCCTGTGTGGTCCTAAAACCAAAAGGCGCCGACCCTTCAAATAAGGCTCCAAAGGGGAATTATGCAGCCAGATCTAGCACTTTCCTTGGTCAACTTGGTGCCTCAGAGTTTCCTGCAGGGGACTTGTGTCCGATGTGTTTCCATCACTACGTTTTTGTCTACATGCAGGTTCACAGCCAGCAGAGCACTGCAAATTTCATCCTAATTAGCGTGTGGCTGAAGGCAGTGCCACCCCGCTTTGAGGAGGCAGCTTTTCTTCAGCTGATCTGCATAGTGAAAGGGCGTGCTGGGAGCGCGCAGGATTCTGTGCGCCTCCAAGGTCAAGTCACCGTCTCTGCCTTCCCAATCTACATATTCATAAAGACCTTCATGCGGTTAATGATGCAGATTAAGAGCGCACCCGGCTGCTCTAATCAAAGTTCCCCAGATTGGACTTTCAAACAGAAACCCACACCATGGGCCCAGAACAGAGGCGACTGTGGCCACCCCAGCCTGGGCCCATGGGCGGGGGTGCCCAGGGATCATTTCACACTGGATCCCAGGGAATATTTCAGGCTGGATCCCAGGGAACATTTCAGACTGGATCTGAGGGATCTTTTTGTGCTAGATCTAGCACAGAGGACATTTCAGGCTGGGTCCTAGGGAACATTTCACACTGGATCCCAGAGATCATTTCACACTGGATCCCAGGGAACATTTCAGGCTGGATCCCATGGAACACTTCACGCTGGATCCCAGGGTTATTTTGTGCTGGGGTCCAGGGAATCATCTCACACCAGATCCCAGGGATCATTTCACCCTAGCCCCCAGGGATCATTTTGTTCTGGATCCCAAAGGATCATTTCTTTCTGGGGCCCAGGGATCATTTCAGGCAGATCCTAGGAATCATTTTGTGCCAGATCCTGGGGACCGTTTCATGCCGCATCCCAGGGATCATTTCTTGCTGGATCCCAGGGATCATTTCACACTAGGGCCCAGGGATGATTTTGTGCTGGAATTTAGGGATCATTTTGTCCTGAGTCCCAGGGATCATCTCATGCTGGGCCTTCCATCTCCACCTGCTAAAACTGGGGGCCTGCAGTGCTGGGGATGGAACTTGGGAACTCCCGCATGCAGGACTGTGTCTAGGGGCCCGACAGCACAGGAGATGCAAGCCCCCTCAGTCTTTACTCTGGTCTGAAACAACACCACATGTGGGTCACTTTTGAGCACAGAGCCAGGAGTAGCCTCTGAGCACTGTGAGGTACAGCCCTAAATGAGCCCCACAGTGATAAAGCCAGAAGTGACCACTGTGCCCACACTGTCTCTGTCGTCTGGAAGAGTCTTCAGGGTCAAACCACTCCCCGAAGCTCCTGACACCAGAGCTTGTGCCTCTTTGCACCTGGAGCCCAGTGTGTCCCCTCTGGCCCTGACAGCCCTCCTACCGGCCCCCCACCCAGTTCTCTTGCACCCAGGGACAGCTAGTGGGGTTTCCTCCGCTGGCGGGAAGGAGTGACTATGGGCTGCTGACAGCCCTGGGGAAGGTTCACCTGGGCCCAGAATGGCTGCTGGCCCTGCGTCTCCCAGATGGCTCCGGGCCTCAGGGCGGCGCCTGGGTCTGGGCCGACCCTTCCTGGCACAGTGCCACTCCCAGCCTGGCTCTAGGCTGGCAGAGCGAGCAGGACCTGGAGGCCAGGGTGGGGCATCGTAGTCCTGCAGGGGTGTGTGTGTGAGGGGGGCGCAGGTAGACAGGACAGGCTTTGTCTTGCCCACACGACCGACCACCACTGGGGTCGTCTGGGGGACCCTCCCACCACAGTGCAGCTCCAGATGAGGCCTGGCCTGCGTGGGTTTGGTCTCTCCCTGTATAGGGTGGGGCCCCCCACATGCAGGGAACCTATGAAGGGGGCTCCCTTACTGCTGCCACCCCCACGATCCATAGCAGGCCAGAAATACCAGACCCAGGACCCCCCACCTCCTGGGGAGAAGCAGATCTGACACAGGCCCCATGGGGGCATCAGGAGAAAGGCCAGCCCCGGGGTCATCTGGTGCCCTGCCAGCTCCTCTGCCAACAGACCCATGGCCCTGAGCTAGGGGGGGCCTGACACTCTCCTTCTGCATGAGAGAAATATGAGTGGGGAGGCCTGTCCCCAGAGGCTAGTTCCTCGATGCACAAAAAAGGTTCCATCCTCCACACCCTGTAGGGTCCCCTGGGTCAGCCCTGAGCACAGAGTCAGGAGTCAGTCCTGAACACCGATGGCTGTGGCCTCCAAACATAAGCACTTTTTTTTTCCTTTTTTGGGTCACACCCGGCAACGCACAGGGGTTACTCTGGCTCATGTATTCAGGAATTACTCCTGGTGCTCGGGGGACCATATGGGATGCTGGGAATCGAACCCGGTTCAGCTGTGTGCAAGGCAAACACCTTAACAGCTGTGCTATTGCTCCAGCCCCAACAAAAGCACTTTTTTTTTTTTTGCTTTTTAGGTCACACCTGGCGATGCTCAGGGGTTACTCCTGGCTTTGCACTCAGGAATTACTCCTGACAGTATTCAGGGGTCCATATGGGATGCTGGGAATCACACCCGGGTTGGCTGCGTGCAAGGCAAATGCCCTACCCGCTGTGCTATCACTCCAGCCCCACAAAAGCACTTTTGATGTTTGGGTTTTGATGACTCTTGGTTTATTTTTGAGCCGCACCTGGCAGTGCTCAGGGGATACTCCCTGTCTAGTGCTCCTGGGGTGGTAGGAGCCTATTCGAGGGATGGGGAAATGACTGAGGCTGAGCCACATTGAACACAGCTCATGGGGACCTTCCTGCAGCCATGAGGACAGGAGTCCCCACCACAGCCCCAGGCACCTGCAGGGGGCAAACTCAATGGCAGTGATCCAGAGTCTGTTCTTGGAGCCAGAGGGTGGCCTGTGCCTCCCTGGTGCTGGCTGCAGTCCTGAAGAGAGGCCCGCAGAAAGCACTTGGGACAGCCCCCTCTCCTGCATCAGCCCTGCCTCCTCCTCCCGCCATCCTCCAGGCTCTCCCTCCATTCCCACATACGCCCAGGGCTGCATCGGCTGCATCTCCCAAGTACTGGGTCTGCTGCTGGCCACAGCTACGCTCATGCTGTCAGCAATTCTGGGAAAGCCCTAGTCCCCAAGACTGGCCAAGGCCAAGGGGGGTTGGGGTGGAGTTGGGGAGGGAGAGGACAAGGAGAAACTGCCAGAGACCATTGCAGCGCCCCCTACTGGAAGCTGGTCCTAAATGCACTGGGGAGGGATTGAAAGCCGATGGCATAGTCCACCAGAGCAAGCAAGTTCGAGCAGGCAGGGGGCTGGCCTCGCACGTAAACGACCAGGTTCCATCCTCCACACCCTGTAGGGTCCCCTGCGTCAGCCCTGAGCACAGAGTCAGGAGTCAGCTCTGAGCATCGCCAGCTGTGGGCCCCCCCAAACAAAAGCAAGTTTGATGACTGGAACACTTGGTTTACTTTTGAGTCACACCTGGCAGTGCTCATGCGATACTCCCTGTCTAGTGCTCTGGATTAGCTCCTGGCAGTGCCGGGGGATAGAAACCCAGGCCACGCCTGCCAGTGCTCAGCCTGGAGAAGCCATTAGGGCCTGGAGCTGTGCCTGGCAGTGCTCAGGGATGCGCCCTGACCCCTGAACTACCACCTCTGCCCCCTTTTCTGATTCCGAGTCTCACCATCTGGCTGTCCAGAAAGGTCAGAAATGCCCGATTTGGGGGCTACGAACCAGGACAGGACAGTGTCAGGGGGGTCGTCCTCGCGTGGAGACTCCAGGAGGGGAGGAGCCAGGAGCCCCGAGTGACCCCACGGCAGAGTGGCCTTGGAGAAGGAGAACCGATGTGGATTAGAACCACCTCCTCCTGCCTGTCTACCTGGATTTTGTAGGGGACATTGATTGGAGGGCCACCGAGCTGCAGCTGGTGGTGTGTGTGTGGAAGGAGGGTGCACTGTGCAGTGCTGGGGATCAGACTCAGGACCTCACATGTGCCCTGGAGCCCTTCCTGGTCCTGACCTGGACTTTACTCCTGGTGCCTCCACCCCAAGCCCCACAGCAGGGAGCAGATGTGTCCCCCTCCCCCCACTTGCTGGGGCCCCTGGCTGCATGGGGCAGGCGTGGGGGCAGGGTTGTCCCCGCCCTGTGGCCCGGCCACTTCCTGCCCAAATGCAGACACAAGGTCTGGCCCCGACGTCTGGTGACTCTGGGGACACGGGACCCCAGCGCTCCAGCCCCAGCTCCTTCCGCTGTCGGTCAGGGAAAGCAAAAGTGGGTTCTTGTGGTCAGGGGCCACCCTAAGGAGCCCCACTCTCAGCAGCCCCAGGACCCTCGGGAAAGGGGGGCCCTGTTTTCCCACTGCCCGTCTCAGCTGCCTCCTGTCTGTCACCTATCACAACCCCCAGAACTGGGCTGCACCCAGACTGGCCCGGGACCATCCAGCAAACGGCAAACCGGGGCTTTTTGGATTTGGGCTTCAATTTTTTTTTTTTTTTGCTTTGGGGTCACACCCAGCGATGCACAGGGATTACTCCTGGCTCATACACTCAGGAATTACTCCTGGCCGTGCTGGAGGGACCATATGGGATGCTGGGAATCGAACCCAGGTCGGCCATTTGCAAGGCAAATGCCCTACCCGCTGTGCTATTGCTCCAGCACCCTGGGTTTCATTTTTTTTTTTTTTTTTTTTTGCTTTTTTGGGTCATACTCGGTGATGCTCAGGGGTTACTCCTGGCTCTGCACTCAGGAATTACTCCTGGCGGTGCTCAGGGGACCATATGGGATGCTGGCATTCGAACCCGGGTTGGCCGCGTGCAAGGCAAACACCCTATCCGCTGTGCTTTTGCTCCAGCCCCATTGTTCTGTGCCTGCCTCCTTTCACCTTTTCCTTCAGTCCCCATATATTTTTCTCTTTCTGCTCTTCCTCTTTCCCCATCCCTACATCCTCTCAACCCATTCCTTTCTGTTCTCTATCACTATCAATTTATCTACAAAATCTTCATCTCCCATGTATGTGCATGCTTTTTACACACATTCATTTACATTCATTCACAGAATCTTGAGTACTTTGTATTTCCTTGAAAGTCCACATTATCTCCACTGTTATTCAAGTAGAAGGCCTCTCATCTCTGTTCACCCTATACCTATATCATAACTTTCTTTGTAAGAACTTGATTCATGGACCAGAGAGATAGCTTCTTGGACTGAGCACATGCTTTGCATGTAAGGAAGCCTGGGTTTAATCCCTGAACTATCAGGTCCCCCAGATACCACCAGGAGTTATCCCTGGGTACCAAGATATGAGTAACTCCTGAATATCTGGGTATTGCCCCAAAAATAAACAAACAAACTTAGTTTATGGGAAAAAATTCTTCTGAACAGTTTCTTGGAGGCCAGCATTATCTTGATATGAAAACTAGGCAGAGACATCATTGGAAAAGAAAATTGTAAACCAGGATTCCTGATGAACATATAAATGCAAGGATCCTCAAAAAAACTTAGCAAAACAAGTTCAGTAATACATTAAAACGATCATACACTATTATCAAATGGAATTTATTTTAGGGATGAATAATGATAGGAAAAACACAGGAACAACTGAAAAGAAAGGGGCTTTATAAGTGATGTAGCAGCTTAAGCTGGGAACCCATGCTCACAACTGCTCTATGCACACTCAAAAAGCCTCACTGTGAGTGAATTTATTCCTGGACCGAGTGGCCACCACGATATCTCATATCTCATACCACTGATATTCCAAGATTAGAGAACCAATTTGATGGGATTTAGAATAGAAGGCAACCAATCTTAGGGGAAAACATATTTTTACATAAATACACACACACACACACACACACACACACACACACAAGCACACAAGGCTCAACCTTTAACAGCATGTTAGTAATTTCTTATAGAAGGGCTTAATGGCTCCTAGGTGAAATACAACAATCTTTACACAATTTCCTCTAAGAAACCTTTTTTGGATCTTTTTCAGTGAATTATTGATAACAATACAAAATATTTGTTCTGCTTTGGGGCAGAGATTGGGTTTCGGGATAGAAAACTCTGCAATATGGTGGTGGGAAAGTGTAGTGGTGGTGGGATTGGTGTTCTTATGTTAAATGTAATCAAATATCGTGAACTACTTTATAAAAATAAATTTAAAAAATTAAAATATATATTTACTTTAAATATGTTTAAAATGTGCTCCTGGGCTTGTTTTCTTAAGCCCTTGCCCTTTCTGAATATGTATCTTTTCTTATTTGCTTTTTATATTCATTAATTATTTAAAATAATTAATTAAATGTGAACAAAATATTAATGAGATATTAATTTAATTATACTTATTTATAATGTAGATATAACAGTATTTTAAATTAATGTTAATATCACGATCATTCTGTTGTTCACCGATTGCCTCGAGCAGGCACCAGTAACGTCTCCTTCTTCCTAGCCCTGAGATTTTAAAAGAGCCATATTTAATGTTCTTTCAGGTTTAGGAGAATGAGACCTATCATTGTTACTGGTATTTGGCATATTGACTACGACACGTGAAGTTTGCCAGAGTCTGCCGTGCGGGCAGGATACTTTTGGTAGCCTGCTGGGTTCTCCAAAGTAAAAACGAGATAATAAGATGTTGCGCGACCATAAATGCAGCCATGTGCTTCTGGGAGTTGAATTTTATAGTCTCTGGGTCTTGGCCATTGACGAGACCACCTGGTGCCCGTGGCAGCTGGTGGGTGTAACGCCTACTTACTGGAAGGTGGGGGATCTGGGTGCAGAAGACCCAGTCCCGATCCAAGCAGGCTTGGATATCTCAGCCCCGGGACCTGCATACCTGGGTTCCTCTGCCAGTTCCTTCATGCATGAGGCTTGTTGGGTTGTGTGGAGAGTGATCTCAACATAGCTGTGGCTGGTTCTGGAGGTCTTCGGCTGCCGGGGCTCTGCTCAGGGCGGAGAGGGAAACTCAACCCGCCCCCCTCCAAGGGGCCCCCCGGTGAGGACAGCCAGGCACCGGGGCAGGAGGCTCTGCACTGTTCTCTTCCGGGAGCTGGGTTTTAAAGTCTCTGGGTCTTGGCCGTTGATGGGACCACCTGGCACCAGCGGCAGCTGGTAGGTGTAATGCCTCCCTACTGGAAGATGGGGGGATCTGGGTGGAGAAGGCCCAGTCTCGATCTGAGCAGGCTTGGAGATCTCAGCCCCGGGACCCGCATGCCTGGGTTCCTCTGCCGGAGCCAACAGAGGAATGTTAATATATTCATTGTAATATTAATAGGTAAGAATTTGTATGGTAATAGTATTTGTGAGGGCCGGCTGCGATAGCATAGTGGTAGGGCGTTTGCCTTACACGCAGCCAACATGGCCGACCCGAGTTCGATTCC
>JAOXYA010143447.1:0-10059 GCA_028565675.1 Sorex palustris | reverse complement strand
TGGTGGAGGGATGGGTATTTGATCATTGTATAATTGAAACCCAAGCACAAAAATTTGTAAGTCTACAACTGTACCTCTTGGTGTCTCACAATAATAATAAATTAAAAAATCATGGCTTAAAAGATATAGATAGCAATTGAGTCTTATACCATAAGAGATAGAAAATGAAGGAAGAATTCCCCATGACAATGTGCTAAAGGTTTCAAGCTGGTCAGGGCTCCATGCATAGTGCTGGCTGTAGGTGACAAATGACTGAGAGGCCAGAGAACCTTCTAGCATCTGCTTAGGACCACAGGTGGAAGGCTGCCTTGCTCTGAAACTTCCTGCACCCATGAGGTGGGCTGAAAGCCTGCATAAAGATAGCAGCCAGAGAATTGTATGTGCTTGGCCCCGCTTCTGAAACGGCTGCTTTTCCATGCCTTGTTGCCACAGGTGGGGGTTCCTCGCAGGGAGCACTTTCTCCCAGAAAATGGGCATCCATGGTGTTGTCCTTGGAGAAAGAGCAGGCATCAACACTTCTGCTACGGGAAGAATCTTGCAGATTTTACTACCCTATAAATTGCTACATGCTGCCCTGGAGTCAAAATTTACTGCAGCTCTTTTATTTGATTAAGGAGCTAGCGTAACAGAATGAACTGGACTGTGGGTGCCGGGAGGAAGCTGTGTTGTTAGACATGCCTCAGCCTCAGAGTCTGGGGGCTTTATTCAAAGATGGGATATGGCTGCTAGCACCACTCTTAGAGGGGTTGATGACACAGATGGCAAAGGAAAATAGCCTGAGACCTGGGGGAAACACAGGGGACAGAAGCGCTGCACAGAGAGAGGAAGGCAGCCACTCCTAAGCCTTTGCACATGTGAATCACAGTGCTTTTTCTGTTAGTCCACTATGATTACAAATATTACTGCTTCTCCTCTTGCTGATAACAGTGCCTAAGAACCTGTAACAATAGGCCTGATCTCCATGAGTATCCTCTGAGAGTCACAAGATATTTTCTACCATAGGACCAAGGACAATGCCATTTAAGAAATGTGATCATTGTCTTCTGGTCTGATTTCCAAGGATCCTCTCAACCCCTCAGCAGACACACAACTTATGTTTGCAGCAGAAGTTAGCATGGGAGACTCACATCAACTATGCACTGTGGGTGGTATGGACAGCCTCCTCTCCCACTTCATAGGAGAGGCAACGGGGGGGGGGAGGGAATGACTGGCTTAGGCCATGGGAATTCCTCCTAAGAGACAGTTCCAGGCCTCCCAACTCTGGCCTGCCTGAGATCAAAGGCTGCCCTTCATGGATAGTAGTGGAACACATAGAGAAGGTGCCCTTCAGGACACACAGATTGGAGCTGTGTGGGTCAGACATTGGAGCAGCATGTAGCCCCAGGGTTTGATTAGCATCACCAAGACCCTGAGTGTAGAAGAATATGCGGGACTCACATTTAAGCCAAGTGAGAAAGCCTGGCTCAGGGTTTGGGGAGACCGAGAAGGTAAGGAGCTTGTCTTACCTGTAGCTGTTTAGGCTGACTCTGGTTCAATCCCTGACACTGTGGATGGTCCCCTAAGCACCACCTACTTCTGAGGAAAGAGTCAGGGATAGCCTTAATCACTGTCCTTTCTCTACCCCAGTCTCCAAATTTCTGGCTCAGACAGACCAGGGATAGCCTGGAAGGACATATAGAAACCATGTGCACATCAATGGTTAAACAAGAGCTCCTTGATGTAGAGGATTTGAAGTACCTAGAAAATGTGGCATATGGAAACAGATTATTCTGTAATAGGCTCAAAATTCTCCAGCAGTGCAAATGTTTTTGGTGTGCTAGACGTACTGGGGGAGGCTCATGACAGAAACTATGCTTTCTAAGACTGGAGTGATAGTACAGGAGGTAGGACATTTGCTTTGCACGTGGCTGACCTGGTTTCAATCCCTGACATTTCATATGTTCCCCCAAGCACCACCAGGAGTCATTCCTGAGTGCAGAGCCAGGAATAACCCCTGAGCATTGCCTGTGTGACCAGCCCCTCCCCCTCTTCCTCCCCAAAGAAAGAAACTATGCTTTCTAGCTTGAGTGGTTTAGAGACTAGTTGCTAGAAAAGAATATACAGGAAAAGACACTGATCAATACTACTCAATGTCCAATTAAGGACTAAATGATGTTCCATTATCTCCAAGTATTGCAGTTTAGAGAATGAGAGCTCATGCGTCGGAAGGAGACTCGGGAAAGACTTCCTGCAGGAGGTGGGACTTGCGCCTTGGTTGGAGGTTTGCAGGGCTGGGATGGAAGGTGCAGATGCAGGAAGTGTGCATGTGTGCATGCATGACACCAGAGGGACCCTGGTATGCTCTTTCATTGATGAGCAGCAAAGCTGTAAAAGGTATTGGCAAATCTCAGTGAGCATCCTCCACTTAGAGCAACTGGAATAAACTGGGTCCTTCAAAGTCACTCAAATAATTTAGAATTTAGGTTGCCAGCCAGTGAGTTATACCAGAAAATGTATCCATGATAATCACAGCAAGATAACCCAAACAAAGAGAGAAAGCTGCCTATAGAGCAGGATGTGGCAATAATGGGAACAATAAAATAGAAGTTTGTTTCTCTGGCTTTTGAGGGGACACACTTGATGGTGCTCAGGTATCACTCCTGACTGTGCTTGGGGAACCATATGTGGTTCTGGGGGAGCAAACCAGGGTCAGCTGCGTGCAAAGCAAGTGCCTTAACCTTATACTATCTCTGGCCCCATTTCTCCATCCTTAAAGAAAGAATATTACCTTTATAAAAAATAATAGTTGACCATAGAGCTATGAACTTTCTAGAATAAGTGTCCACTATGCCTGTCCAGTTTGTTTCTTCTGAGTAGGTGGTCTCTGTAAGTATGGCCAAGGTACACTTTTCTCTCAGAGAAGTCTATTTGCTTCAGAAATCAACCCTGACCTTTGGGTGGCAAAAATTATCCTCTAAGACCTCTCAATGGGGATGTGCTTGACAATCTCCTGGCTCCTGGACATGACCCCAAACCATTGCATGTGGCTCTCTGGCTATGCATTGTACAAGTGCAGAAGGATGTTATCTGCTTCCATGACAAGTGCATCTGACATGACCTGATTTTCATAGAAACTCCAGTAAGTGGAACCCAAAGTCTCTTAGTCATTTTTAGAGCTGGGAAGCAAAGAGAAAGTAGTTTGAATCAACTTCCTGGCCCCCCTGAGGCCCTGTTTGCTGAATGAATGAAGTCACTGGCATCAAGAAGCACGTGTTTGTGGGGGTGCATTTGCCTTCACCATTCTCCCAGAGGAGATAGTGGGCATTCATGTCCTATCTGCAACAGAGCCCCAGATTCTGGCAGCTGTCAGAAAGCCATCAGTCTCCCCAGCCTTGCACAGGAGACAAGATTGTGGGATCAGCCACTGCAGACACTTGAACATTCCTGGCTCTGCTTATCTGACCCCACGTTGACCTGATTTCAGGAACAACCTTGTTTCCTTGTTTAGTTTTATCCAGAAAATGTTTCTGTGTTTTATAAATAATGGGCTATCCCTCTTAGACAAATCTGGGCTTCTGGAGTCAAGGTTGAGTGATATGGCCCTAGGAACTGTGATGAAAATGAGGACAGGAAGAAGGTCATCCCCAAGAGTCCTGGATTCTTGCACAGAAGCTGGGCTCGGGCCCGACTTTCTGTCTACATGGTGAGAGGGACAAGCCCATATGATTATGGTCTGAATCAAAGCTTGGTGTGTGATGCCTCATCACAGCTATGTGTGCTTCCTGTCAGTGGAAGAATCCAAGAGCACCTTCAGGGCCCCCAAATCCAGCCCGATGCATCAGATCCCCAGGATGAGGGAGGGAGTCAAGGTTGAAAATTTTCAAATAGGAAGCGGATACGTGTGTGAGCACACATGCGTTGGATGGGCAAATGTGGAAATAGTTTGGGAATTTAGAGACTCATGCATTACACCCTCCCTCTTTTTATTCACTCGAATTAAAAATCCAACAAGAGAAAGATCTAGACAGGAGATGTGTGTGTCAGCTTTCTTACAAGAAAGCTGGCTGGAGGGGTCAAATTGTGTGTGGCCCAGGACACACACATACTGAGTCCCTGAAATGCTGGGACAACTTTGAGCCTGGCAGTACCGGGCCCTCTCTAAGGGCAAGAGCACCAGCTTGGATCTGCAGGCCTGTCTGGACCGAGAAAGAATGACGAGGAATGGAGACACAGAGAACCAGACTCTTCTGCTAAGGACTGAGTCAGACAATCTCCTGACATTGATATGGTGGCTGGAAGCTTGGGGGCTGCCTTAACAGAGATAATATCTGAATTTCATTTTGGGTTAACTCGTGCCTTGCTCCTTTAGAAAAAAATATATATATATATAAGAAAAAGGTTATGTGTTAACAAATCCTCCTGAAATATGTTGTCCTGCTGTTTGTGCATTTGAAGGAGCTTAGATGTTCTTGTTTAAATGTAGTCTGGGATAGGACTAGGTTAAATGAACTAGATACAATTGTTCGTGGAACTGCATCAGAAGACCAAGTGAAAATGTAGCCCGGCACCAGGTTGCTAAGGTAACATCAAGAGAAAAAGAGGTCTGAGTTGGGAAGACTTTCCCATGAGGCTGAACAGGAACAGGGCTCTGGGGCAGAGAGGGAGCAGAGATTGTGCAGATACCAGAAATCCTCTCACCAATCTGAGCTGAAAGTTGTTTACAAAAAATTATTTTAAAAAAATTTTAAAGATCCTCCTGCTGCATAAGCACAGAAAATCAGGACAGTAGGTTTCCAAGAAAGGGCCCAGCGACAACGTGACACCTCATACCTCACACCACCCATACTCCTAGTGTACCACACCACATTTGATGGGGTTTAAAGTAGGAGGCAAACAATCTTAGAGGGAAATATTTATTTTACAGATACATATACACACATATGTAAAAGAACAACATGTTAATGATCTCTTATGGAAGGGATTAATGCCCCCTGGGTGAAATAGCACAATCCTCACAGTCTTTCCTCTGAGCAAACTTTTTTGGAGCATTTTCAGTGTTTTTTCATAACAAACAATACAAAATTATTTCAGTTCTGCTTTGGGCAGGGGTTGGAGGTTGAAATGAAAATATCCATAATATGGTGGTGGGAAGGTGCAATGTTGGTGGGATTGATGTTCAACTATTAAAAGTAATCAAATATTGTGAACTACTGTATAAAATAAAAAAAATTTAAATGAAAAAAAGGGCCTAGCGATGGCCAACAAAGCAGCTCTGAACCAAAAGTCCTATATGAGAAGATCTTATGCAAACTGAAGATTCCAATTCTACTTCTGCGGTCAGGAAATAGTATGGTAGTCGGGGCTTATGCAGTCTATGTGCTTGATTCCTAGCACCATGTGTTCTCCCAAACATCATCGGCTACAGCCCTGAAGGTCCACAAATACTGCTCAGTGTAGTCCTGGAGGCCCCCAGAAACTCCAGGGTGGCCTGGATATCCCCAGCATCACAGTGTCTGAGCAGTACAGCATCCCCAGGCCCTTGTATTGAATCTCCTGAGCACCACTTTGGAGTCTTCCCCACCCAGCTAACAAATAAATTTTAAAAATAGCCCATCCATGAAGCATTCATGCACACAAAAGGTAATAAATTATAAAATGTGGTAGGATACCAAGAATATAGGTGGACTACAAATTAGCATTTATGACATTTAAGTTAGTAAATTTTATCTGATCACTGTTACCATTTCTTTTTGTTCTTTACATACTTGAAGTATTCCAGTTTGAGCTAGAAAAAGCATCTGTGTTTGTTGATGAAATCTGATTGCAAGAACATTGTGATATCCAGAAATCATAATAATTTTTGTGCTCTGGAATTTTCCTGAATTGGAATAAAATTAAATGAATTCATACTCTCCCCTAGTTCTCTAGTTCCATGTCTGTATTTTCTCCCATCATACAGAGCCCATATGTGAAATTATTTTTAAAAAATTGTATTAGTGAATCACCGTGAGATAAAGTTACAGACTTACAAACTTTTGTGCTTATGTTTCAGTCATACAATGGTCGAGTACCCATCCCTCCACCAGAGCTCATTTTCCACCACCAATGGTCCCAGCACTCATCCCACCCCATATGTGGAATTTTTGTGGGAGGTTTATAACACTCTAAGATAGGTGCTTGGGGCTTATATAATCAGGCTATTTTGACACTTGTATTATTGTGTTCAAGTCTCACTCGTTGACCAAATGACTCTACTATTTAGTGAGCTGTCAGAAAGAAGAGTTTTCTTACAAATATGTGTACTCATTTTCGATCAGTGTTCCCCAAAGTTAGAGGAGTTTGCTTCATCATTTTACACAATTCCTCCCTATTCCCTATATAATAGACATTTGAGAAATGAATGAATGCATGGAAGAATAAATAGATGATTAAATGAACAAACAAATAAACCAAATATGATTACATTTGCACCCATTAGGATGCCATGTATATATAAAGCATATAAAAATTTTCCAAACACAGTCAGTGTTTCCAAAAGAGCGACCATCTGATCTCGCACCTCCATGTATAAGTAATACCCTAAAGAACTGGGTTATTCAGAATAGTCAAAAGGTGGAAATGACACCAAAGGTGAAAATAATGATCAACAGAGAAAACAGAAGCAAAATGAAACAGATCCGCACATGGAACCCCATTTAGTCTAGAAAGGAAGGAAAGGCCGACACAGGCAGTAATCTGGGCGAAACTTGAAAACACTATGCTACATTAAAACATACACACAGCACTGTCACTATGCTCCCGTTGTTCATTGATTTGCTCGAGCGGGCTCAATAACATTGTGAGACTTGTTGCTACTGCGTTTGTCATATTGAATACATCATGGGTAGCTTGCCAGGCTTTGCCTTGCAGGTGAGATACTCTCAGTACCTTGCCGGGCTCTCCAAGGGGGGCAGAGGAATTGAACATGGGTTCGCGGGGCCTGCCACAGGGAAGGAAAACGTCCTACCCACTGTGCTAGTGCTCCAGCCCTAACAATAATCTTTAATATTTAAATAAATTATATAATCAGAAAGTTATTCATCTAGTTTAACAACCAGTCTGGCTTTGCCATTTCAAGGGTAGTTTGATGATGGTAATTACTAACATATTCCTTAGAAGTATTCTCAATATATGACATGATATACATAAAACATCTTTAGCTTTGGAGGAGAAACTTATTCTTGAAATATGAAATTAATTTCAGAGTATGCAATAGTTAACACATGTACTGATGTAAATGAATTGCTTGTTAAGAGAATGTGTATGATTATATTCATAGTAAAATGAAAGTCATGCTTAATAAGGAATCTTAACAGTTTATATAAACACTCTAAAACTACAGTTAGAATATTAAACTATGAAGATTATTGTATTTTTAGATAATTTTTCAGGTACTATGATACATAGTATATATATATATAGTACTATGATATATAGAAATCAATAATAAACTAACAATATAGCTGTTTTACTGGATATGTAATTATTCTGCTGAAAAATTCTAAATTTACCATCATAAAACAAGGAAAATGTTAATAAAATATTTATTTTCAGTTGGACTAGAGCCATTACTGACTGGATTCAATGAGATGTCAAAGGATCACGTGGCCGCCAACCTACAAGATGGTGAGACTTCTTCGTCAAGACTTTGAATGATCAGTTTGAGGCTCTTCGTGTTCCTAGAATGAGCAGACACCATTGGGCTACACCAGCATGTGACAGGGACAAATGGAGACATTACTGGTGCCTGTTCGAACAAATCGATGAGTACTGGGATGTCAAGTGATCAAGTAATCAGTTGGCAATGGAAGATTTGCAGACTATGGTAAATGGTGATTACCTGCTAAAGCTTATAAGCAGAAGAGTTGATTATTACTACATTAAATATTAACCAGTAGACAGAAGATTCATTCAGAAATTTTTGAGGTGTATCTATGACGCTAACCAATTAAAAATTAACCATAAAATCCAAGGAATATGTACAATAAAAGCATCTGTGTTAGAGGATAATTTAGCGAATTATCCTTGGTAATTAATTTCATGGAATATTGCTAGTCTGGCATGATTCCTCTTCTTGTGATCCTGGGAATATTACAATACAGGGCAGCTACACTTAGTGCAGTTTTATAATAATAAATTTAATTAAGATAAAACAACATTAATTCAATGGTTTGATGATGAAGTTGGCAGAGCCTCTTCATCTATGCTGCCAAGGTAGAAATCTCTGGAGTGTGACTATCAGCTGATTTAGAAGAGTTGAATGTGGGATTTTCCTTTCATATTTCCTTGAGGATAGTTTTAGAGCTGTTTGTCAAGCCAGTTTTCCTTTTACTCAAATCATGCCAAGTTCTAAACTTCTTGGGACCAGTGAAGTCCCATAGTCACCCTTTTAATTTCACATCTGCTTTGTTTATCTAAAATCTCACCTCATATGATAATGAAAAAATGCATGATTTTGACACAATTTGGGGAAGTTCTCACTTTGTGAGTGAACGGTTGTACAGGATGGTGCCTGAGATGGTTAATTCCAGCATTACTGTTCCAATTTTTCAGCTGAAGAATAAAGTTTTTAATTTTTATATATTCCATCTTATCTTTGGGTTTCTTTTTTAATGTCTCTTATCTTAGCCTTTAATAACTGGCAGAAAATGTTCTTCAGTGATGAGATGGTACTCTTAATGCCCCAAGACTCTTAATGCCTTTATCGAAGGCACTTCCCACAGTATTGTTGGATTGAAAAATTAGACTTTGTATTTTCTGTGTATCCAAACACATTGTATAAAATTTTACATTTAATTCATCACCAAGGTATGAAATTGAGGAGAGACATGTTAGTCAACCCCAATATTTTACTAATTTATGATTGCTCATGTGCATGAATGTGATTACACTACATTCTATAGCTGCCCTCTTCCAGCTGCCAATTCCCGCCCTCTTGCTTTCTAAAGTTTAGGTCCAACATACAAACTGTGCTGCTCAAAGTTCAGTCTGAGAGTTAACATTACAGCATTATTAAAGGAATTGTTAAAAATAACATAATTTCAAACTCACTCCAGTCATGATAAATATGAGAATTCATTTAGCATGATATTTTAGTAATTTGTGAACATTAAATCTTGACTGAAATATAACCTTACTCTAGGTTTATAAAGACACACAATGAAAGAGCCAGAGAGATAATACAATAGGTAGGGCCCTTGTCTTGAATGTAGCTAACCAGGGTTTGATTTTTCGCATTCCATGTGGTCCTCCAAGCCCACCAGAAGTGATTCCTGAGTTTCGAGCCTGGAGTAACTCCTGAGTAACTCCTGAGCACTGCAGGGTGTGGCCTCAAAACCAAAACCCAAAATAAGCAGACAGAAAGCCACCCAATTAATATTGCACTCATTTTATTTTTAAGAAATCCCTCATAGATGAATCTTTCACCAGTCAGTATTTCTTTTATAATGAATAATCCCCCACCATAAATGTCATATTTATTTTGCTATTTTTGACATTGGCTCTGCTCCACACTTCTTTGTATTCCAGAATCAAAACTGAGGGCCTGGAGGGATGTTACAGCAAGAAAAACACTTGCCTTCTACGTAGCTGACTTGGATTTTATTCCCAGAAACCCAATTCCTCAGGGTTATTCTTGAGTGCAGAGCCAGGAGTAAGCCCTGAGCACTGTCAGGTATGATTTCCAAACAAAAGTCAAAATCAAGAATGAGGAGTAGCTCAAATTTAGGACATCTTGGTTTGTGACAAACAGATAATACCAAAAGAGAGGGAGAGAGGCATGAAATTCATCACACATTTTTTTTTTCTTCATTCAGATTTTATTGTGGGTATCATACTCAGCATTTACATGAGGGCCTTCAGGGCCATACCTGGTGGTGCTGGGGAAGTATGCACTGGCCAGCCGGTTAAAGTGGTGGATCAAACCAGAGTTTTTACTACTTGAGCTACAATTCCAGCCCTCTTCATTTTTCAAGTTTCGGTCCAATATACAAACTGAGCTGCTCAAAGTTCAGCCTGATAGTTAACATTACAGGATTATTT